>JADRCD010224535.1:0-35253 GCA_019843815.1 Montemys delectorum | reverse complement strand
ACACACACACACACACACACACACACACACACACACACACACACACACACTGTGTGATGTGCAATGTATTATCTAAGAGTTAATACTAGTCACTGTGATTGATGTGAAACAATCTGTCTCTACCCTGATCGGGTGTATCAAAAAAGTGTGACTATTAGACCAATCTGTGCCAGTGAAAAAGTGAACTTCCCATTATTTTGTGACAGCTTTTGAGCCAGGCAACTGCAGAGAAAAGGTCTCACTGGGTACTACTTCCTTTGATGGTTGTTGTTAGAAGGATGTTTCCCCATCCTTCAGAAAGACACTTCTGGGCTGTAAAACTGGTAAGAGGCTTTTAAAAGAGATTTACATCTCAAAGGGCAGAGAAGGAATTTACATTTTTAAGTTTTTCAGAGTAAATTCTCTTAAGTACAGGGAGGTTGGAACCCCAGAGTCAGCGAGGAGACTGTCTCAAATTTAGTCAAGCTAGGGAAAAATTTAAGGTTCTTTGGATCAATTTAAATAATAACATCCCAAAGTAAAGGCAGACTTTACAAAAGGCGCCACCTACAACCTCATGGGATAAAAACCCTTGTGAGGGCTATTTAAATACCAGCTACTTCAGATTGAATTGCATATTGAAGTTCCGTCATTGGAAGAATATAAACAATTTGTGATGGAGTGTACATATTTGCTACAATTCATGTTTCACAGTGTAGAATTAAGATTAAAGAAATACTATTCAAGATATGAAACTGTTAGCTTCTTCATTTATATTTATGAACTAACTGTACTTTTCAAAATATTAAAGCGATTTTTCTATTCTTTCGCCTTAAAATGCTGTTCAGTCTTTTAAGATCTACTGATATTCAAATGAAATGTCCATAATTTAACTAGACTGTGATTTAAATCTCTGATGTTGGAATGATAATTTTTCATTGATGATGGCTGACTTAATGAATAAGTGGTAACCATAGAAATATATGCTTAATAGTAAATTTAGTATTCACTAGCAAATGTCTAAGGGATGCCATACAAAAATAATGTGTTAGAAATGACACTTCCCTAGGGCATTGCATAACAATATACTGAAAAGTTCACAGTATTCATTGCAGCAATTACCATAATGATTGTGCCTTTAAATGTGTCTCCACTTGTAAATCTTTGGGCAATTAGCTTTAATAATGCCAGCGTATTTTCACCTATTAAACATTCCAGATTTTTTTTTCTAAACTCATAAAATTCACACACGCCTTACAGTGAAAAGAAATCAACACATTAAACTACAAAGACTAATAACAAAGACAATCCAAAAGAGATAGAAATTATCAAAAGAAGAAAACTATTTCTATTATTTCATTTTATTTTATACTTATTTGTCCTAACGTGACTTACCTTGTTGTATTCTGTGATATGAATAAAAATTGTGTTAAACAGTATCTCAAAACTTAATACTAGACAAAGAAATATATAGCAGCCTCATTTTATCTAGATATCACTTGGGTTCTATTCTTTAATTGCTTGTATATATTTTCCTATCTTTCATCCCTTGTCTAAAAATAATATAATTTATAGCCGTTCATTCTAGCTTAGAAAGAGCCTATGTGAAGGGAGCTCTGGTTAATGATTGTAAACAAGGTCAGAAGGAACCTGCTCTGAATATCACGTGTTCTCTCTTCATTATTATCAGTCCCATTGAGCTGTCTAAAAAGAAGAGAGATTTTTGCCACTTCAGAACTAGGACTAAGTATATTAATGATTCATATATAATCCGGAGAAACACTTGTAATAAGACAGCATACGATCTATTCTGTTAAGATGATAGCCCTGGTAGCACAGACCAGTAATCGCCAATGAACAATGCTCTGTCCTGTTCTTGAAGACAGTCCCAGATGCAAAGGAAATTGTTTTCAATGATCATAGGAAAGGGGTATCTTTAGTGATGATTTGAAAGGAAATGTTCATTTAACAAAGGTTCTAAAGATTTGGATAAAGTGCGATGAACAGGTCATTGAATATAAATTTAAAAAAATAGTAAATTGCGTATGCAGGTGAACATAGAAGACAGTATGGTGATGATTGCTAAAGCCAAGAAATCTGCTTGGCCCTTCTGAGGGACCATCCAACAGTGGCCTCCTGCTGGTAGGCAGCACCCCCCCCCCCCCAAGGGTATTGACTTTGAAGACCTGGTCTCTTTAAATTCAGAATTTATCTTTAAGGAACAGATTGGGCTAATGAGTGGATAAGGGATAGACAAGCTCAGTGAATGGCAAAAAATCTGGGCCTCCTCCAGCCTTTGAAAAAGCAGGCTGCAAATCAAATTAGGAATCCATCTAATCTCCTCCTGAAACTGATGCTACTTAGGTGGAAGTGAATTTCTTTGGTGAGACTCCAGAAGGGCTGAGTGTCTGTTTTGATGCCAAGATAAATTTATTGACAGCACTAAATTCCAACAAAAGGACATATTTGGTGTGGATGACAAGTCAGAGAATAAACCCATTATAGATGAAGCTGCTGGCAATGATCTAACACATTAAGAGTGCCTGGGAACATTGTTCCCTTTGCAAATGGTGTAGGATTCTCCCGGGCTACTTGTGATGTCATCTTTCTCAAGGCTGGGAAGCTAGTGAACTTCTTGGATCTCAAAGGTGTATGCAGCTCAAGTGCCAGGCATCGTTGCTCACACCTGATCCTAAGGTTCAAGTCATTTCAATGCTTTTGATGATAAGGACAAACTGTGACATCATAAGCAATGATATCATAAGCAACAATGACATCATAGAGAATGCTGGAGAGTTGGCTCTCTTCAGTTAAGAGCACTGACTTCTCCTTCAAAGGTCCTGAGTTCAAATCCCAGCAACCACATGGTGGCTCACAACCATCCTTAATGAGATCTGACACTCTCTTCTGGTGTGTCTGAAGACAGTTACAGTGTACTTAGTAAATAAATCTTAAAAAAAAAAAAAAAAGAGAACAGTATCAACAAGCCTGCGAGGAGTTAGAACTCAAGGTGATCATGATTGTCTGACTTGAAGCAAGTGATTAATGCTTTAGAGACTCAAGATTCCCATTTGTCTATGGTACTGGAGGTACATTCAAAAGTATTCATTCTCTCATTGGTATGAAAATATGTTTGTTTCTCTGTGACAAAGATTTATGCCAATTTTTTATGTATGAAAAAATTTAAATAGGAAATTTCCAAAAAGGAGTTATAGATCACCCAATTCTTATTTTACTATTACGGTGTCGATAAAAGTATGTCTCACAGTTTTATACTTGTCTAATGGCAAGCTTATTCAGTAGGCAGGCTTTGAAAACTCACGGGAACAGGGAACAGTTATTGTGGTAAAGTTATGTGCATGTATACAAAATATGAAACTAGGTCCTAGCTTGTGTGGAATGATGTTGGTATTGTTAGGCTACTAGGACGGGATTATCCAGCAGAATACCACAGGAAACGGTATCAGAGTTTTGTTTTTTCTCACTAAGGGTAAGCTATTTCCTCTTTGTCTAAAGAATGGAATCTGAGTTGATACCTCTCTGCCCAGAGTGGAAACACAACATTCTGATCTGCTCTAAGGGCTAAAACAGTTCACAATATTGTCTCCTCCCTTTGGAGTTAAGAGAAGTATCGCACACAGGAAAGGAGATTCTTTCTGAGGATATGCTAAGGGAAGGGAGGAATAATCCTCTTAATGAGAAAATGTATTCATACTTCCAGGTGAACTCCCCACCCCATGCTGCTACTTGTAAAGTTTATCTTCTAGGTAGGCAAGTATAATTTTTTCCTTTCCTTCATTCTCTGTTTGTGTCTATATTTCTGCCTGTTCTCTGTCACTGTCTTTCTCTCTGTCTCTGTCTCTCTGTCTCTCTGTGTCTGTCTGTCTGTCTGTCTGTCTGTCTGTCTGTCTGTCTGTCTGTCTCTGGCTCTGGCTCTGTCTTTCTCTCTCTCTCTCTCTCTCTC
This sequence comes from Montemys delectorum, assembly GCA_019843815.1. Taxonomy (NCBI): domain Eukaryota; kingdom Metazoa; phylum Chordata; class Mammalia; order Rodentia; family Muridae; genus Montemys; species Montemys delectorum. The sequence continues at coordinate 31,310 of JADRCD010224535.1, read as the reverse complement.
TCTCTCTCTCTCTCTCTCTCTCTCTCCCTCCCTCTCTCTCTCCCCCCCCCTTCTCTTTTGTGGATAACTAAAGCATGCTTACCTTATACTCCGGGAATTTGCTCTTTCTGTGAAACCTTTCTTTTCTTCCACATGTGCGAGGAGGACATCAACTCCATTTTAGGACCAGGCCTGACTTCAAAAGGAAGGTTATCTGTTCCAGAAACTAACCCATAACTCCCCCCCCAACCCCCGCCCAAGTCATCAATCCCAGTAAAAAGGCTGTACATCACCAGCTCCAGGAACAGACCAAAAATTCCAAGAACAAGGTTATAGAATCCCCATCCAAGGAACAGACTGGAGATAAACACAAAGCTAGAGTTTTTATACCTTATCTCAGTATGGCCAATCTGTGCTGGGCAGACTTATTTGGTTTGGGTATCTCATCCTGTGGTTAAATGACACAGGACAGAAGCCAATCAGAAACTGGCCCATATAACATCCCTGATACCCACCAATGAAGTTTTACATTGCCTAACCCTAGCCACTAATAACTTTCATATTCCCAGGCTGTTCCACTTTGCTCTTTACTTTATAATAAATTTTATTTTTCATTTTGTTTATTTTTTTCTTTCCTTCCTTCCTTTTGTCTTTCTCTTTCCTTTATTACTTTAAAGACAGTTTTACGAAAAGTAAAGTGTAATTTGTCTTCTTTTGGTTTACAATAATTTAATATTATTTTACATAGCTAAGTAACTATGTACTGAATATTTTATTTTTGTATAGGAGATTTCTTAAGTAAAATGTAATTTATCTTCTTTTGGTTTACAATAATTTAATATTATTTTACATAGTTAAGTAACTATGTAGTGAATATTTTATTTTTGTATAGGAGATTTCTTTTAAATATTTTATATGTGAGAATTTCATAATACATATATTTTATGAGATCTTCCTCACCCAATTTTCTCAGCTCTAGTTCCTCTTATTATTATTTCCCAATTTTATGTTTTTGTTTTGTTTTGTTTTGTTTTAAGCCACTGAGTCCACACATGCAAGAGCATATGTACATGGCCAGCTAGATCAGTGATAGCCTGTCAGGTGCCACATATGTTACAGTGACATATACACTGTGTGAAAAACATGTTTTTGTTATTCCTTACCCACCTAACACACCTTCTGATTGGTTAAAATAAAAAAGTCAATGGCCTAATATCAAACGTGGGGTAGTAAGGTCTAACATCTTGCAGAAAGAGGTACTCTGGGAAAGAGTGAGGGGCATGAGATTCACCATAGGGAGGCAGTGGAAGTCAGCAGAGACTGAAGGAAAGGCCATCCAGAGACTGCCCCACCTGGGATCCATCCCATATACTATTGTGGATGCCAACAAGTACTGGCTGACAGGAGCCTGATATAGCTGTCCCCTGAGAGGCTCCTCCAGTGCCTGACAAATACAGAGGTGGATGCTCTCAGCCAACCACTGGACGGAGCACAGGGTCACCAATGGAGGAGCTAGATAAAGGACCCAAGGAGCTGAAGGGGTTTGCAGCCCCATAGGAGGAACAACAATATAAACTAACTAATACCCTCAGAGCTCCCAAGGACTAAACCTCCAACCAAAGAACACACATGGAGGGACTCATGATTCCAGCCATATATGTAGCAGAGGATGGCCTTGTTAGTCATCAATGGGAGAAGAGGCCCTTGGTCCTGTGAAGGTTTGATGTCCCAGTGTAGGGGAATCCCAGAGCCAAGAAGTGGGAATGGGTGGGTTGGTGAGCAAGGGGAGCGGGGATGGAATAGGGAGATTTCAAAGGCGAAACCAAGAAAGAGGGATAACATTTGAAATGTAAAGAAAATATCTAATAAAGAAAAGAAAGAAAAGAAAAAATAAAAATAAATTTAAAAAAACAAAAAAAAAAAAGAAAAAGAAAATGAGTAGAGGTAACCAGCCATGTGGCAGATGCTTAGAGTAGTATAAATGAGATGGTTGACTTAGGAGCTGGCAGGAAATTACCTAGCTTAAGGACAGGCATTAATTAATAAAAACAATCCTCCATGTCATTATTCAGGAACTGGGGTAGACGTGGACAAGGCAACCTGTTTACTCACGTCAGTAAAAACAAGCAGACAAACAAAACAGGCAATCACCACCATCACAACAACGAAACCAAAAACGGACTGCTTCTTTTCCATCGGCCATCAATTGCCAATAGCTCCTTAGCTAGCGGTGTGACTTCAAGTGTTCCTCCCCGTTTGTGATGGGTTTGGGTTTGGCTTGATCTCGTGCCAGTCGTGTGCATTAATTCGTTCACAGCTGCGGAGAGCTCATGGGTTTGACTGCCTACTCATACCTGGGCAACACTGTTTCACTGCATTCTGAATATTCTTTTCCTTACGGTCTTCCTGCCCCCTCTTTTATGACGATCTCTGTCTGAGCCCTGGGAAAGAGATGTCATGCAGATGTGCTATTTATACCTGCAGACACTCTAGACTGATTGTCTGCTTTTTGAACACTTGCGGGTCTCTGCATTGATTGCTGTCTAGAGCAAAAGCAAGCCTCTCTAATGACGGTGTAAAAGGAAACCTGTTCACAGACTGTGCTTGTCTGTTTGGTGTCTCATCTAAATTATTTGGGCGGAGGTCATAAGAATTGGGATCCTGAGGGGATGTAAGAGATAAATCTAAGTAATATCATTTAGAATGCAGTGAAAAAATTAGATATATGAATGAAACAAATGGATTATTGATTATTGAGGACCTGGGGCTTCATTCATTGAGGTCATAGGATTTTTCTGGCTGTGTAGGCCATAGGACAACCTTTGGTTTTCTGCTTTTGATACCACACATTTTTTTTGTTTGTTTTAGTGATAGTATATCTCATTGGCCTGGAATTTACCGAGTAGGCTAGGCTGGCTTGTCTGCTCATTTCCCCCTCTGCAGAACTGGGGATTATAGCCTATCCTACAGTGCCTTGCTTTTCACAGCTTGCTCCAAGGAGTCAACTCGTGTTCTCCTACTTTAAGCTACTGAACTATCTTTTGAATAAATCAAATGCTTTCTAGTTCATGTGCAAACCCATTTTTTTCTTCCTCCATTAATGTATGTAGATGTCAGTGTCATACTTTCTTGTGAGAAGGAGTAGGATATAGCTGTGGCTTGTGGTGTTTGCTACTACGATGCATTTAACAGTGCAGCTTTCTACATCATATTAACTTACATTCTGGAGAAGTAAATAGACCTTCTAGGAAGGCTCAAAAAAGAAAAATAAGAGAAAGATTAAGGTAAAAAGTTCAAGTAAGCCACAGTTATACCTCCCACGAAGTATGGTCGTAAGAGATGTATGCAGAGAGTACCAAAGAGGTGACTCAAGTGCATGTTCTATTTGCAGAGTCTAAGTTTATTTGAGCTATTTTGAAGAGTCTACTTAACTTTTATTGCTTTTTTCATGATTGATTTCAGAACTCATAATGAGACCATGCACTGTGCTCCTCTAATTAACAGTGTGTTGCAAAGTAAAATAAAAGTTTGTTCATTTTTTTTTTTCACCAGCAAAAAGGTCAATAATGTAAAAAGGTTTCTGGCTAGGAGTTGCTGATGTAGCTTGTCACAACTAAAACATAAATCCATGGATTGAATATAATGAAAAGATGAAAATGTAATGTGCCATAAAATGGTAAACTTATAAGCAACTGACTATAACATTTTGGAAGAATTTCCACCAGTTATAAATTTGGGCTTTTTTTTTTTTTGTCTTAAAGTTCCAGTTGTGAAAATACAAAGAATCAACAGATCAACAAACAAGAGCAGAGGACTTACTTGGATAAAATGTCTAAGTTCCTCACTTCTTTTTGAATGAATTCCATATTCTTCCCTGTTCTCTCTCTCTCTCTCTCTCTCTCTCTCTCTCTCTCTCTCTCTCTCTCTCTCTCTCTCTATATATATATATATGAAATATATATATATATCCCTTTGTCTCTCCTCACTCTCTTCTTCCCTCCTTCCTCTCTTTCCTTCTATGGGTTCCATGGCAGACAGTTGGCTCTTCCAGACTTCTGTATGAATGCAGTCACGTAAGATCTAACATTTCATGTCTGCTGTTTTGTTTGCCTACTTTTTGTGACTTATTAATGGTGTTTCATGTGTTCACTGTATTTTTCTGCTACTGTTGAGTCTGCTCATGTCTGATTTGATTTCTAAATCACTTCTTATTAGTTATTTGGATTGATTTCCAGCAGCAGTTCCTGTGGTTCAGACTCTTGTGGATTTGGTATATTTCTTAAGATAGTCAGAGTTTTATGGTTTTATTTTTCTTTTTGTTAAAAAATAGGCTTGAAATTACTGTATCATTCCGTAAAATTACTTTTAAGTTTGTTAGTCAAAATGAAAAATAATGAGTTGCTTTTGGTAGCCACTAAGTAATTGTTTATTTTTCCCCACCAAAAAAAAAAAAAAAATACATTTTCTACTTGCTTTATATATCAATCTATACAGACATCTTTAGTATTTGAATTTTCACTGTTGTAATAAATATGAAATAATGGACATCAATGTAATGTCTGTCATTTTTTCTATATTGCTCCTGAGAATTATTGTCTTTTCATATATTTACATAATACTTGCATAACTCCTTTTGTTAAGTCTTTTACAATTGTTTCTTTTATCATTATTATTTTAGACAGGGTATGTCTATGGAGCCCTTGCTATGTAGACCAGGCTTACCAATGCCTAGAAATACAGATACTGCCTGTCTCTGATTCCTGCATGTTTGGACTAAAGCTGTGCCATGACCACATATGAATTTTTTTCTGCATCTAAATTACATTTTTTGTCATATTATGACATTAGAAATGTTTCATTACTTGTTTTATTTTGAAATCCATTCTATTCTATTTTTGAAATGTTCATATGTGTGTGTGTGCATGTATGTCTGTGTGTGTGTATGTTTGTATATGAATCTTTCTCTCTCTCTCTGTGAGTGTGTGTGTGTGTGTGTGTGTGTGTGTGTGTGTAAAATGTGTTTTGATCATATTCACTCCACTGCTCTATTTTATCTTCTTTCTACTTGGCCCAAACCCTTTCCCTAACAATCCCTGCCATGTCTTTTAGCCTGACTGAGTTTCATTGTAGATTTTAATCACAAGTTCATAGTATATGATATACCCTGTGATATATATAATATATAACATGTGGCATATGATATGACATGAACTATGAACTCTCTCTTTTCACAGTCTTTAAAATATTGTTATAATTTTTTAATTTGTAATTTTAATTTTATAAGTCATTCCTTCAGCTAATACTTAGAAATCTTTATTCAGATCAATATTTTAAAGATTTTCAAGAATTAAATCTATTGGTTACAATAAAGTCTGAGCTATACCTAATCACATTTTGTAACATGCACTGTAAGAAAATACAAGGACCCATTCATTGTAAAGGGGATATTTGGCTACTGGACTAGCCAATGTGTTTAAATAAAGGAAAATAAACACAGAAGTCTAACGTTGTCTATAATCTGTGAAAGCATAAAATATCAAAAAATTTACTTGCTTTACTCTTATCCTGGAAGTTTTTCCTACATAAAAGCGTTTGTACCAACCCATTCTTTTGATAACCAGTATTAAGAACAGTGTTTTATTGTATTTTTCTAAGGATTTTGTTTGATAATCAGGGCAAGTTAGGTTGTCCTTCAGCGTTTGCAAGTTTCTTCACTCATGTGGTAAGGTGGATTAGTATCCATGCGTTCCTGTTAGTGAGGAGTCCTGATAATGGAAGCATGGCTCTATCATAATTTATCTACTAGGCAGTTGAAAACAATTTTCCTGGGTTTTTGCAGTTGTAAAACGAACCTGCTGTAAACATGCATGGAAAAGTATTTTTGTTCATATATATTTTTTATATTTGGCAAAACCCAATAATTGTTTGTGTATGCAGTTACACACTGAATTTACTTTTATTTATATTTAGATGTATTTATTTTATTGTATGTATGTTCTGCCTGTATGGATGTGTTTGCATTATGTGCATAACTGGTGTGAGCAGAAGTCAGAGAGGGAATCAATTCTCTTGAAACTAGTTTTAAACAGTAATGAGCCACTATGTGGTGGCCAGGAAGCAAAGACAAGTTCTGTGTAAGAGTACAAGTGCTTACAACCTCTGAACTACCTTTACAGCCCCCACTGAATTTATATGAAATTTATCTGACAACACTAGGATTTTGTGACATTTGTATTTCAGCTGACATTTAGATTCCTGATAGTTGTGGGTTATTAGTGGCTTGATAATGCAAGACTTTAGAAAAAAATATTCATTAGTTCTTTGAAAGTTACATGCAATGAGTTTGAACCATATTTACTCACCCTACTCCGCCTAGACCTACCCTCTCCAGCCTACCCCCATGCCCACACAGGTCTGTTTGTTCTTTATTTTTTTTATATTACTGATTCCAATAAGTATATAAGAACTTTTGCCATTTTACCTTTTGTAAGTGTAACATTTATTTGTCTTAAATAATTGTCACTGAGTCTTACTTTGTGTCTGGTAACCTAGGCCTAGTCCTGGAAGCTTCTAGCCTTCATACAACCTTATCACAGCAAAGAATGTTTTTAAAAGCCTCTGAGACTTATGGATGAATAAACTCACCCTTTACAGCTCTTTCTGAACCCTGACTGGCTGGTAAACTGAGCTGTTCTGGCTCAAACTCCTCTCCAATGCTAACAGAATGGGTCAGACTTCTCTGAGAGTTTCCTGAATTGCTGTGCTTGGGTTCATTCTAACTTTGGCAATATCTAATTCTAATCTTCAGACTTGTTCTGCCTTCACTTGTGTCTAGCTTGTTCTTTCTTCAACCTTTTTCCGTAAATCTCTCCCAATAAGACTGCTTTTTTCTCTCTCTCTTAAGTAGCTTCCCTTTACTCTCTTTTTGTGGGAGAGTTAGGCATTTCCTATTCTGTAAGTCTTTCTCTGATTTATCTGTCACTTAATTAGACAGCACTTTTAAGCATTAGTGCTTCCTTCTACAAACCAAGTTTGCCTTCATTATTTGAGATTAAAGTTGTATATCAAGGGGGTGTCTGTACTCCAGCCAAAGGGATTAAAGGTGTGTGCTAAGGCCTGAACCACACAACAAATAGAAACAGGTTATTTCAGTAAATAACACACTGTCAGGGTCCACAGTGTGGTCAGATATTCTGCAACAACTTTGTATTTCTTAAGTAAAGAAAGATAGAAAACACATTTAAAAATATTTAGGTGATATTTTCATATTCTTAATTATAAAATGTCTGTTTAAATCCTGTGTTCACTTTCATTGGGCATGTTGCCTGAAAGTTTCTTGTTAATATTTTTTATTCAAGCTTATATTTTATTTTGAGATACATAAATCCTAAAAAGATTTTTTGCACGGTAGAGTCCAATATACTTAAAAAGTAGTTTAATGACGCACAATTATTCCCACCTAATAAATATTCATGTGGTCCAAATATGCACATGTCCCCCAGATAAATATTTTTGTAGAATTTTATAGACATTTTGCTCTTAGTAATTATAAACATTTATAGTTAATTTTCTTTATGTTTTGAACATAAAGGTTAAGTCATTGACTCATTTCATTTGAATATGTATTTTCCAGCACAACTTACTGTCAAATATTTTCCCATTGCTACTTAGGTGTCTTTGTCAAGTTTTAGTTAAACATGTATGTGAGAGTCAGTATATTTCTGGTTTCACTAATCTATTATTATTTCTCTGTATGTATCCCAACATTATTTAGCCTTAGTGATTATTACTCAGAAAGGAAAAATTTCATTTAAAATATGTAAATTCTTTATCTTTGTTCTTGTTTTCAGAAACTTTTTGTTCCATAGGGGTTGCAAATATGGCTCAGTTGGAGAGATGACAATGCATCCCACAGAGGACCTGGCTTCAGTTTCAAGTACCTACATCAGAAGCTCAGAAGCACCTGTCCCCTCAGCTCCAGGGCATCTGACAGCCTGTTCTGGTCTCCACAGACACCTATACTAATATGAGCACAAACCAATCATAGAAGTACACAAAAACATAATTAAAAATAAATATTAAACTCAAAAATAATTTATCTTGATTCTTTGAATCTACATCTGAACTTAAGAGTCAGTCTTTTATTTTATCAAACTGCTCAACAATTTCAATAAGATATACATTAATTAAAAATATATTTTACTAACCTTTTTTAGAATTTCATGCAGTGTATTTTAACCATACTCCAAATTCTTTCACTTAATTCTTTCCAGGTATGCCCTCACTCCTATATTCCCCTGGCCAACTTAAACTTTGTGTCTTTTTCTTCTTCTTTAACATAACAACCTATTAATCATCACTTGTACTATTAAAACACTTTAGGATGTGCTGTCCTCCATGGGAGCATGCTGTAATATGAGGAGCCATGTTTTTTAAAGTGAACCAACTCTCCTCATAGAAGCCACCAACTGGCTATAGTCACTCAGTTTGAGTTGGAGACTCATGAGCCCCTACCTAGTCCATGCTAGAATATTGACTGAGTTGATCTTGTGCAGCTAACAACAGCTGGTGGGTTCCTGAGTTCAGCATTCCTGTCTCATTTAGAATACACTGTTTACTCCAATCCTCCTCAAACTCTCTCATAGTCCATCTGCTTCTCATTTACAATACATTTTTAAGCACTATTGTCTTTCCTGCATCTCTGTTATTTCTTTCCTTTCTTACTCTATCATTCTTTCTTATGTTTGTTTGAATTTATGGATACAGACTTCTGTATTTCTAATCCAACAAGATCACTGCTTCTTTTCTTGTTCACATTGCTGAGGCTTTTTGATATTAAGGAAGTCTTTTAAGCATTTGGCAACACTGTCAGTGAGGGATGATTCTTTGTGAATACTATGTTCCTTTCTAGTTTCATTGGTTTTTACATGTGTGCATGTGTGTACATGAGTAGGTGTGTATATATACATGTTTCTGTGTGTGATGTCTGTATGTGTATGGATATATGTGTATATGAGCATAATTGTGTGTGCACATGTATATGTGTGGGTGTATACATGGATATTTATGTGTATGTATGTGTATATGTGTGTATTGTTGTATGTCTGTATATGTGTTTGAGTACGTGTGTGTATGTTCACATTGTATTTCATTTATTTTACAGTGTTATCAACCACTCGTATAAGAATCTTGAATCTTTTTGGTGGTGGATCATTTGAAAAACACAAAAACTAGGCAGAATGGTGATATGGTAAAATTCCTTTTGTGACATTTCAGTAGAGAGCAGAGTCTTAACTCCATGGTTCTGAGATTTGCAAGTACTTTAATGGTTTTATTTTTTTTTATTTTTACCAGCTCAAATAAATATTAACTTTTTTGTCTTATGTTGTAAAACAACTGGAATAGTTTACATATTTTTAAGTCATCCAGTTAGTACTTGCCCTGATGTCACTTTGCATATTATACACATTTATACATTTGCCGGGCTTTTAAAGCAAAAATTGAAATGCAAGTTTAGAAAATGAGTAGCCAGTAGAATATCAAATATTTATTGTACCCCTTCCTTTCAGTCTGAAAAGCCAATGGCAAGTATGTTTTTCCACTGGATATTGTCCCATATATCCCTGAGTAACAGCTTTTAATTTTTCCCACATTGCTTCAGTTCAAATATACTTTTTTTTCTATACTTACAAATTTATTTCTCTCTTAGAAATTTAATGTGCTGCTTGGTTGTATAATTAGAGTGATTTTGCTTTCACACACAACATGCTTTGAATTTATTGTCTGTCCTTTGTGTGTGTGTATGTGCTTATATTTTACATTGACTGTTGAGCACACTTACACTGGTTACTTTGATGCTTCTACCTCCTGAGCATATTATCTCTGTGATTTGCAAACTTATTTATTTTAACTATAGTCACAAAAGTGATAGGGTTTGTTCTCTTTAATTATCAATGATGATTACTCCTGTTTCTGAGGATATGAAAGATAATAGATTGGCACGTGCTTAGACATTTTAATTTTAAAAAAATGTTCACATTTGTCTTCCTAAGTGACTTATAGATGCAGCTTGCGCTCTTGAGGATTATGGTTGAGCTCCTTTAAGGTAGTTCTAATATAGTTTTTACTCAGGGGCTCTTAGCGTCTTATTATAAATATGACTCTTTTATTGGCACTAACTGAGTTGTCCAAGCTTTCAGCAGAGTCTCTTGACTATGGCTGGTATGAACTTTGCACTTTTCTGGCCACATGAGAGCTTAGATGATTGCTTTTAAATCATGGGCAGTGGCTAATGGTTCACATTGAACAGTTTTATGCTATGCCTGTATCGTGTTTAGGTATGGACACATGGGAACTTCAGGAGAGCTCTTTCTGCATGGATATAACTTTTTCTATCAGTTTGAGCAACAAATTGCATGGGCACAGCTTCTGTCATGGTACAGAAGGCCCCTATGCTCTGCTTTAATTTCCACTGTGGTCAAGAAATGACCTTGGCGGTCACAGCCAGAGCAGGTGGCACTTCACAGCTCTTCTGTTCTCCGAAAGGTCATGGCTTTTCTTGCCTTTGTCCAATGTCTAAAAGTGCTAGTATGATTTTTTCCAGCTTATCTATTTAAATTTCCCATATGAGTTATTCTATTTTAGGGTTGAGCTGAAACTCTTCCTTTTGCTCCACTTACTTTACTGTAGAGCACAATAATGAGGTTTTTTATTTTATAGATGATGTGAGCAGCATTGTTTCACATGGCATTTGCTGTATTATATTTGCATATCATATATTTAAAAAATATGGCAAATGATTAGATTGAACTTTTTCCTCACATATGACGTGTCAGTTAATCAGTTAATTTTAACATTGCTGAAATACAGAATGCTTAGTATAAAATTATTTAGGTTTTTATACACTGGATATTTTATTTCTTGTTCCATGAACCTCCCATAGATCTTAAGTTTTGTCTATCTTATATCATATTACAAATATGAGATTTGGAAATGTTACTAATACATACACTCCATCTATTCAATCCCACTGGAATGAGTGCCTCCAGTTTGTTTTATCATCATTGTGCATGATTCACTATTAGAAACTTAAAATCCAGTGTGCTGGGTCTTCAGTCTAATGTTCTTACTGGTAATTTGCAAAATAAGGTCTTGTTAGAAGTAGTCTGAACATTAAAATGAACTTTCATTTTTAATTTTATTTTTAAAATGTTCTGGGTTTAAAATGAATAGATTCTTTTAAGCTATATTTTGAGAAAGCTTGGTTACAATGGAAAATTATCTACATTTCTCTTGTTTTTCAGACCTGGGGTTCTTTGTCACAGATTTTAGATCTGTGTTGAAGGCAAAGCCCTAGTGCCATAAACAAGAAATTATGGCATCACTAATTCTACAGTTGAGTGAATATGTCCCTGGAAGGAATGTTTCCTGAACATTGGCCTCAACATTCATTGAGCATATTCCCCAGTGGAGAAATGGTCAAAAAGCAGTAAAGCCCGAAAACTGGTGGCCAAGTAGAATTATACTCTCCTGATAAAAATGTGTTTTTATTTAGCATGCCAGACACAGAATCTTCCAGTACATGGGCTAGAATATACAGAAAACAGCCATCTTCCTTATTATCTTCAACAGAAGAGATGATTTGTGATTGGATTATCAATGTGCCTTTTCTGTAAATATTTTGTAGTAAAATGAGAGTAAATAATGATATACACATTTGTATATAACAATAGGCACTGAAAATTGATTTTAATGGAAAGAAATAGTTCAATAAATGTACCCTTTAAATATTATATAACAAATCAATTGTGTATCATTTTGATATCTAATTATTAAATTGTGTAGAATTTTCTTATCTATGTACTTATCTTTATGTATCTATATTTATTATCTGCCAATCAACATTGGAGAAGAATTTCAAAGTTCATTTAATTTTAAAACAAAATATAGTTATATACTTAAGTTTTGAAGATGTTGCCTTCCCTCTCTTATCTTCAAAAATGCTTTTAATAATGTCAATGCCCAAAGATTTAGACTTAATTTTGAATCATATTGTAGAAAGTTAGTGAGTAATATGTTAATATTACTTATTTAAAAGCAAAGAGTAGAATATATTTAGGTGTACTACGAAAGTTCTTCTATATACTAATATGAATGTCTTTGCTATTTACAGAAAAAATAAGCTATTAATATGAGTATGTAGGTAGTGGTATTTTGAAATTATATCACATGAAAATGTATGACTACTGCATATTATATCAGGACTTACAGAAACCTTGAATCATAGTTTCAATCACTTTTCATTCATAGTTTGCTACTTTGGAATACTGTCCAGAAAGGATTCTTCAAGTTTGTCCCTAGTGATATTAATGTTTACTATAGGTGGTTAGTAAAAAATTTAGGTATCGACAAATACAAGAAGACAAAAGAGTTTAAATAATAGATAATTACAAATTTTAGTTTTAGTTAATTTATAAGGTACATGATCTTATAAACTTATGCATAATAATGAAGACATTAAAAGAATAATGAATGCATGTACTAACCATGCATTTAAGTATTAAATACAAAGCTTACATCAAATTACCTTTCTTGCATGTAGTATTTAAAGGGGATAATATAAAAGAATATCCGAGTATTCAATACAAATTGAAAGTACCTGAACAAATAATCTAAAATTGGCAGAATTCAACTGTATTATATCATTACCTCTTCAAACACTAAAATTTAATCAGCAGTGTATTTAAAAAATAACCAGTTAGAAAAGTATTAGTAATAGAACCCAAGAAACAGGAAAAATTGAAAAGATTTTTGGCAGTTGAGTTAAGGTGTGACTACATAGGCAGACATGCTAGAAATCTCAACATTTCACATAAATATTGAGAAAAATATCTGGGTCTTGACCCTTTTCTCACCTTTATGATTAGTGAATACTAAAATGGGTTGCCACAAGAAAGGGATGAAGCAGCCTAAGAATCATTGTGTTCTTGTTGGCAAATATTTCTTCCCTTCACTGAGAGAGTATTCATTTCTACTAACAGCTGTTGTGCTTCCCCATGTGTGGTTTATATATTTATTCTCCCATATTAGCTCAGCTTTGAAACTTTCCAGGACTAATAAAACTTGTGTGAACTCAACAATGTGCCTATTCTAAGCTGAAATATATGCAGTTTTACCTAATAATTCTCGATAACTGAAGTGTGAAGCTTGAATTACACAGTAAAGTGATAAAGCAATTTACAGCATGAAGTTAATAACCTTCAATTTCATGACAGATACTCCCATTTAATATGTTTATTCTTTTATTCAATTATAATTTATTGAGAATTTACAAGCCTTCTTTGGCAAGTATAGAGTATTACAATAATTGGCAATATTACAGAAATCAAAACAAACTTCAGGTTTTCAAGAAACCAGGACTCCAGAGCTACCAGCTTTACCTGGCAGGATCTGAGTTTGCAAGCATGTGGCTAAAAGAAAATAATTAAGTATTGAATAGTAATGAAATAGTGTAAGTATACAACATATATATGGTAAGAATAAGGTCAACACATGTTTAAGAGCAAAGGAAATCGCACAGTTTACATACTATCTATACTTGAAAGTGGAACTAACTTCTTAGCAAATATGCTTATTTGTTTGTTTGTTTATTATCAGTGACTAGAGACTACAGAAAAGATCCACAAAACTACAAAAGTGATTGAGGGATGCCTAATTTCAATTGGTGCACCTACAACTCAACTTCTACACTTATGGCTCAGGGAACATTGTTCAAGAAGAGCAGAAGGGCTAGGATATCTGTTGCTAGCTAGTGTCATCTAGACAAGACTGGGTTCCTGCACCCATGAAGTCTCAACAATATGGTGGCCAAAACAATATATCAGTTGATATACCAACATGGATGGGGGAAGTATAACAAGCACTGTTACCCCGTAGATGAAGAGTCCAAGCAACCAGTGACTTTTGAAATAGTAAGATTCACTATTCTCTATAGAGTATTACTCTGATGGGTTCCTCAGTTTCAAATGGCCAGTTCTGAACGCATGTTACCATAAAAGAGCCATGAATTTGAAAGAGATGGAAGGTCACAACAAGTATTGCATGCAGTTCAGGTAGGAGTAGAAATGATGTAAATATAGTTCTCATGAATAAAATTATTAAAAAGATATTGAAAGGTAAAGAAGCAAAAGGAAAGGAAAGGAAAGGAAAGGAAAGGAAAGGAAAGGAAAGGAAAGGAAAGGAAAGAAAAGGGAAGGAAAGGAAAGAAAATGGAAGGAAAGGGAAGGAAAGGAAAGGAAAGGAAAGGAAAGGGAAGGAAAGGAAAGGAAAGGGAAGGAAAGAAAAGGGAAGGAAAGGAAGAAAAGGGAAGGAAAGGAAAGGAAAGGGAAGGGAAGGAAAGGAAAGGAAAGGAAAGGAAAGGAAAGGAAAGGAAAGGAAAAGAAAGGAAAGAAAAGGGAAGGAAAGAAAAGGGAAGGAAAGGAAAGGAAAGGAAAGGGAAGGGAAGGGAGGGGAAGGGAAAGGAAAGGAAGCAAAGGGAAGAGAAAGGAAGGGAAGGAAAGGATAGGAAAGGAAAGGAAAGGAAAGGAAAGGAAAGGAAAGGAAAGGAAAGGAGCACCAGATTCCAGTATCCAAGCTAAAAATGAAGCAATAGAGGGAGAGCTGACACATCTAATGTGAATACAAACAACGATCACATTATATGAAATGAATACTTGCTTCTGGTGACCAAAAGGAAAACTAAACACAAATAATATGAACCATTGAAACTATTATAAGATTTTAATTTAATAAGAAAATCCATATAATAGAATATACAGCAAAGTGATGGGAAGAAGTTGTATCTACAAACATACATAATCAAATAAAAAAGCATATAAAATGAATTATAAATAACAAGAAACATATTGGAGAAGGTCGAAATTTTATAGTTCTATAGCCCCTAAGCAATACTGCATACAGAGACATTAGAGAAATTAAATTTGTAGAAAGGATTTTGTTTGTTTGTTTGTTTGTTTGTTTGTTTTACATCCTAACTCAGGCTGCAGTTACCTCTCACTCTTCTCCAATTCCTTATCGTACCTCCACTCACACCCATCCAGTACTCCTCCATTTTTCTTCAGAAAACGGGAAGATTCCAATGGATATCAACCAGTCTTGGCATATCATGTTGCAGTAACACAGAGGAATTTGTTACAAAAACTTAGTTGCTCTAGCAAGAGATCACATATGGCTATATCTGCTGGAGTACATATATTTAATCCCTCTTTCTGGAATATGGACACACACTTAGCCCATATCTTTAATATCCCCAAATGGAGACAAACTTACTTTGAGAAAGAAGCAACCATATTTAAAAGTGACAAGTGGTCAACAAAGTAACAAAGCAGCATGGTTTGACAGAATGACTCAGAGATAGGATAAAACTCATTCTCACAAGGACAGGAAAGAGAGGGTACTAAAGTGCTGTGCAGTATAGTAAGTAGAATTCAGTTCAGATGAAATCAGCCACTATGTGCAAAGGCAGATGCAAGCAGAGAATAAGGAGGCAGAAGACTAGAACAAATTGCCAGAGTTAGTTTGAGGCAAGCAGAACAATACACTGAGAAGCAGAGAGAAACCAGATTGAATCAGTCAGCTTGAAGAGAAGTTTTGAGCTAGAGCAGTTGAGTTGAACTAGCTAGTCAGAGTTCAGAAAGAACTTTAAAAAGCAAGCTTATTTGGAAGCAAACATCCAAGAAAACAATTTCATCTGGCAAATGAAAGTTAGTTTTATATCTGAGACCCAATATGATTGGAAGAAAAGAAGAAAGCCTATCAATGTTTCAGAAAGCTGAGGAAATAAGATAGAAATCTTGCTGAAGACAGGAGATAATCCACAAAAAGCCCCAGAAGAGAAATAAGCCTGTCATCTGTCACCATAGGAACCATCAGTTTCACAAGGTTCTGGACACCCAGAGACTCCAGAGATGCCAACATAGCAGAACTCTCAAGCCAAGAGCAAGGAATTACACAGAACCCTGAGAAAGTGAATCACAGTTTGCCACTCCAAGACAATTCTAATATATAGATAGACCTCTTTTGACATAAAATTGGGAACTCCATTTCATATCTCTTGAGAGCAAGAGTAGGAGTTGAGGGGATAGAAATGTTGCTTGAAAAGGCCATCAGAGTGTCTACAATTACAGAGCCCTGTAGTGGATGGGCAGCACAGGAACAGCTCTCATTCATGAAAAGAACATGTAGGCATCCAGATGATAAAATAGAAATGGATGCTGAAGATGGAAAGGAAAAGCAATCTCATTAAGCATACGCATTTTAGGGCCCAAGTGAGATTCTGAGAATCTGAGATTGAATGATATATCTCTTGCTGCACTTCCCTTATTGTCTGAGGACCAGGAAGCCAAATTGAGGAATGTATCTTCTGCTGGAACCTCATTTGTTGTGATCTTATAAAGTCAAGATCATATCAGTTCTAAAAACCAAACCAAACCAAACCAAACCAAACCAAACCAAACCAAACCAAACCAAACCAAACCAAACCAAACCAAACCAACAACCACAACAAAACCAAAAATAGAAAAGGAAGAAAAGCGATCACAGTACTTATTGCAACTGTGACCACCAGAGGAATCCCTGCCTAGTTTTGATTGCAATCTTTGTATATTTTTCTCTCAAGATAGGTTGAAAATATACCTGTGTAAAAAGAAAAAAATAGCTGTTTAACTATGACTGTAAAAGTTCTTGATAGGAAAAAACAGAGGAAGTAAGAGAACAAGGAGGTCCTTAATTGTAAATATGGTACCTAACGTAATTCAGGATCAAGATAGAGAAACCATTGAACCTACACTGCCATCTCTTAATGAAACTGAAGAAAGGCAACTATCCCAACTAATTTTCCCAGTTACTGTGACACAAATGCCAGAAAATGGTAACAGCTCAATATGAACAACTACTCTGGAATACTGTTAAAATACAGGATCTTAAAGATTTTAAAGAATCAATAGTAACTTATGGAATGTACTGACCCTATGTAAGACAGATGTTAAATACCTGGGCTACCAAAGGCAAGGTTATCCCCCAAGCCTGGAAAGATTTAGCATCAACTATCCTGATTCTCAGTTAAAATTTAACTGATTCTCAGTTAAAATGGCTGATGTACTGAGAAGTTGAAATTATGGAAACCACAATAGGTATAAAGATGCTAATATTGTGAAAGATCAGTGGTTAGGTGAAGGATAATTTGCTGATTTAAGCCAGTAGACAATACTTGATGACTCTATTATTATACAATATACTTTGCTACCTTTAAGAGGCTGGAACAAAGAAAAAGGTTATGTTATTCACAATTATTATGCAAAGCCCACAGAGACTTTACTGACTTCTCACATAGATTAATGTCTGTGATAAATAGGGCAATATCAGATCCAGAGGTGAGACGGGCATTAATTAAAACTTTAGGTTTCGAAAATGCAAATTCAGAGTGTTAAAAACAAATGTTCTTAGACCTTCAAAATGTTAATCAGCACCCATGGATGAATGGATTAGAACTGCTGCTGATATTGACACTAATGACTATGTAATTGGAGAAGCAATGACCAAAAGTCCTAGGTATTGAATTCCCATTGTTTTGATTGCGGGAGACAAGGGTGTTATAGGCAAAGCACTCCTAGAGCCTTCTCTATAAAACCTTACTTAGTCTTTTGGTATTTGTTGAGGGTGTGGTAAGGATAGTATTTGGACTAATGAATGCAGATTAGCAAGACATAAGGTAATCCCTTACCAAAGGGAAAGTCCCTCAGAGACAATGGGAAAGTCTCTAAGGAACTTATCTAGTATTCTGATAACAAATAATGCTAAACAGGTTTTCTTGACAGTAACCTACAGAGCAACTAGAGAAAATTGAACTAGCCATTGAAGATACTTTATATTGACATCTTATGCAATAAACTTGTTTCTTTCTATATTTAAATGAGTGAGAACCCTAGATTGCTGTTATGGAGCTGGGCACTGGATGAGAATGATTATGTGTCTTGTTTATGTGTGTATTCATAAAAATCTAATAGTACCTTAAATTACAGAAAAGGGGAATAAGATTAAATGAAAGACACTGACTTCTAGAAAAAAATACTGAAATAGATCAACTTGGAGTCTTTAAGGTTATATCTTTAAAAAAAAAAAGATATTTAAGTTGTTTCCACAGGTAATGAAGGACTATGGGTTCCATCAAAATCAATAAAAATCCAATCCAAGTAAGAGACGCTTGCACATGAAAAGCATGACTAAAGGGAGAAAAATTTCAGAAAGACAGCAGAACAGATGATACAGAAAAAGTTGACACCTTCCCCCTGCATGGGGACAGCTCAACAAACAGGAAGAAAAAATGACAGACTGTTCATCAGACTGGCAGATTGGAAAACCTTAATGTTCTAATGGACAATTGCTGAAGGAAGTTGATTAGGACTGCAATTATGAAGGGTCATCCCATAAACTTGCATCAACAGTTCTTTATAAAAAGTAGTAAGACTGCTATATTTATAGGGTTAATAATTGTTTCCCTTTTACCTACAAATTTTAGCTAAAACAGAGACAGGGAAAGACATAGAGGAATTTTAATCTCACAACATGGCCATTCTAGCAAGGGATAACACCCAAAGGCATTGTAGGTATGTGCGCTCAAGCTTCAGTACTCATCTTTAATCCCTCTGTGAGGAATAAGACATGTCCTCAGTATACACTTTTAATCCCAAACGATGAAAATAAAGTTTGTAGAAGGAAGCATTCATGTTTCAAAGTGACAAATCAGAGAGAGATTTGACAGAATGAGTCAGAGATAGGAAATATCCAACTCTCCTAAGGACAGGAAAAAGAGGCTGCTTAGGTGCAGTGCAGTGTTGTTAAATTCAGATCACAACAAGATTAAGAACATCTCCCATTGAGGAGATTAGGCAGCCCAGTCATTGAAAGCGTCCCAAAGGCAGGCAACATAGTCAGAGACAGCCCTTGCGCAGGAAGAACAACTACACAACTGTTACATATGTGCAGAAGGCCTAAGCTAGTCCCATGCATGCTCTCAGGGTGGTGGTTCAGCCTCTGTGAGCCACTATGGCTGAAAGTTTTCGTGTCAGGTCCTCACCCCTCTGATTCCCTGGTTCCTTCAATTCTTCTTTCTTCCATTTCTATAGGATTCCCCAAGCTCCACCTAATGATTGGCTGTGGCTTCTGCGTAGATTTCCATTCATTGCTGGGTGAAGCCTCTCTGATGATGGTTATCCTAGGCTCCTGTACACAAGTACAACAGAATACCATTAATAGTGTCAAGGGTGGGCTCCTATTCATTGCATGGGTCTCAAGCTGGACCAGCCAATGATTGGACATTCTCTCAATTTCTGCTATGACCAAAGGACTTCTAAGAAACAAATTTTACATACAAACATGCTGAGTAAAAAATATGGCAAGATGAAAGCCTCAATAGTAATTTATATGTTTATGAATTCTAAGGCATTGGATGCATTGACTTACACAATCCAAACAAACTTAGTAATTACTCAAAAAAGCCTTGCTTTAACTGACCATGTAAAACCTGAATGTAACATTTTAAAGTCATGCTTAGGACTTCTCCAGTGCATGATATGACATGTTTACAACAGATGGTCTGTTGATCAAATCTCCATGCCTCTGATTTATTTCTATACAATGAAGCTATCTCATAAGAAGTATGCACTGACCCCCACAGCTTGACCAGATGTAGCTCAGATTCTACTTTGAGGAGGTAGCTTGTTTACTGTAGTCATGAGAAAGACCTTAGGCATTTAGATTTTTTTCCTATGACAGGGAAGCCTCAGCCATTGTTGGGACATTAGAGAATTCCAAGGATAACAAAATGAAGTATTAACTGTTAGATTCTTTACCAGACTCCAAAAGTTTTGCTTAAAATGTCTAAAAAATTTTTTTTCATTTTCTCATTTCAAACCAATTAAATATCATGGGTGAAACAAATTACTCATTTGCCTCTGACCTTTTAGAAAAAAGTGTTGTGTTGAAATACTGTATGTAGGCTCAGTCTTGAGTTTGTATGGACTATGCTTTAGGGTATTTATAAATGATGAACTTGGATTCTGAAATTAAACTTTTTATTTGCAATTTTCTTAAAAAAAAATCCTAGCTTTAACATGTTCCACAACTGTGTTTTCTTTTATATTATTTTAGAAAAAAATACTTTGGAATTAAAAACATTGTTTAGTCCTCATATTGTGTTATGTTTAATGGAATTCTTTAAATTTTTTAAATGACTTGTTTGAAGGATTTTAATGAGAAAAGAAGGAAGGTATAACTTAGCAATGGAAGAAACTAAAGGCAATACTTCAGCATACACATTAGTATATGACCAGAGCATGACATAATACAAATTGACTGTAACTTCTGTGATGTTCCTCTTTACAGACATAACCTTATTCTAATCATGAGGACAGATACAACCACATGAAAATTCTATAAAATACTAGCAAGTGATTCTCAGAGTTGTCAAGATCATCAAAGGCAAAGAAAATCAATAGGTTATCATAATGGAGGGAGGAGACCAGGACGTGAATTGTGATTGGTTGTAGTGTAGTAAGTCATGTCCTGGACCACAAACAACTAAGGGAGAATGAAAAGTTAAGTTAATAATATTCTCTAATTAATAATTATGATGATGATAAGAGAAACCATTAATTATATAGAAAATCTCTAAGCTATTTGTAACCTTATTCTGCATATATATAAAGTATCCTAAACAGCATTTGTATAAAGAGAGTCTATGGTGGCTGCTTGTGAGCACTTAATTTGGAACAATGCTCCATTAGTATATTGCTAAATGAATTCCAGTTCCATATAAAAATAACATGTTTAGAAATAACCTAATGTTACAAAATAGTAAATAATTCCAAAATATTCTATGTAGTGTTTAGCTCAAATCTTTTTTGATCTGCCAAAAGTTGTTTTCTTTCTTAAATCACATTATATTTGATGTGGCTGTTATCATTCACTAAAGAGTTCCAAGTCAACTTGTGGGAAAAGATATTCTATGCAAACACAAACATAGCATTATCTTTAACTTGTAAAATGTCTTGTATTTTGATCAGAATGCTGAGAATGAAAATGGAAGTGAAAAGTGAAGTGTCATTTGGCTATTAGTGAATTGCAGGGTGCTTTGCATTCTTTTTAACCTGTCAATCCTTGGTACAGAAATGCAGGGTCCTTTGCATGTTAGAATGAATCTACGTACAACTGAGGCTTAAAATAATACTGTTCTAACCAGCTCAAATTTGATTTTATAATATAGATGGATTAACACAATGAGGTTTTTGTAGAAGGTATTCATGCCTGAAGTACTGTACCATCTACACAATCATATAATCTACCTATATTAAGGAAAGTTGTTTCCATCTATAGGAATCATTGGATGCAAGCTTTGTGAGTCTTGCACTTAGGCACTATGTAAGGAATATATATAGAATATATATATATTCTATTGCACACACACATACACACACATATGGTTTATATGCAGAATAATTCATCCTCTAAGGATTCAAGTTCAATCCATAATATCCTTATTATTATACTACATATCTGTAACTATATGATATATATGTATATATATATATATATCTGTATATATCAGAAACCTAGTGCCAAAGATCTACCAAGAAAGCCAAACTTTAAAACATCAAAATATTTTTTTTCATTTTAATCAATACATTAAAATGAATTCACATACATTTTCAAGGGCTTGATAGTCTGTTTTGAAGATTTTACAAAGCTTTTCTTAATTGTATAATAAATTATATCTCTGACTCAGTCTCTCTGTATTTACCTCCTTTTCCTCCTGCTCATGGCCTCCTCTCCCATGTTTCTTTTATAATCATTGTACAGAGGTTGCCTGGGAAATGGTAGTGAGACCTTTTATATTTTTCTCACATGATTTCTATGAGTCAGAGAATCAATCATTGATAGCATGAAGCTAAGCCTTCAAACCCATGTTGACTGCTGATTCTTTCTGTTCAGACAAAGTACTGACCTTTCAGTTAGCAGCCATTTTTTAATTCATCTAGAGGTAGTGATTCTGAAGAGAGATAGCCTTATGGTGAATGAATGAGCAAAAGAAATGAAATACTGTGTGTGTGTGTGTGTGTGTGTGTGTGTGTGTGTTGGGGGAATTTCCAGACATAACTTCTCATACCATAAGTCACTGCGTGTGAAGCATGAGAAAGTAGGTACAGAAAAGGAAACAAAGAAATGAACAAACAAAACAACCCAGCAGGGTGTTCATGATGGTTTCATATCAGAGCTGTGGATAATTACATAGGTTCACCAGAAGTTGCAGTCACATTACAGAGATATATGAGTAATAATAATAAGGATATTATGGATTGAACATGAATCCTTAGAGGATGAATTATTCTGCACATAAATCAAAGGGAAATTCTCAAGTAGAGAGTAGAAAGTGGGCAATGATAGTAGCAAGCCTGTTTCTCGTTATTAGTAGAAGAACAGAAAAATCTTCTAGAATTTAGGAGGCATTTCTAATTCCATTCACTATTTTAGGGACTTTACACATGATATAACAAATACTTAATTCTCTCAAAAATAACTGAGAACTATTTAGCATTATCTCATTTTATAGACCAGGAAACAACAGGACAGAGCATTTAGCTATTCTTTCAAGATTGACTAATTGAATGAACAATGGCATAGGTAGTATTAAGATACTTCACGAACCTATGCACTAGTGAGCATATCTAAATAAATTCATGTACACAACAATTCATATGATACAATATAATAAAACATAACACACAGAGAGACACATCCACCCATGCATGCATGTAGACTCAAATTTGTTGAAGAAAGCTTAAAGTGAAGATACTCTGATGACTGACTTACAAAGAAAAAAATCTACTGAAGAAAATTTAAGTAACATTTTTATTAGGAATTATACTATGTAGCTGCATGTGATTTGAATATAAACTTGACTCCAAACTTAAGCACTGCAATAATCCTCACACTGTTTGTAGAGAAGATCTATTTTCCTTATAGTCTTTTAGTTCACTATGCCCTCAAAATTCTCTGGATCTTTACTATCCTAGATCTTGATTTATTTTATTTTTAAATATGGACCTGTTAATGAGATTTCTGTCCTCTGAGAGTTATTTAACTTGAAATCCAAGAATGCCATAACCTTTCTGGAAGTGTTTTTAATTGATTAGCAATTATAAGTAATTCAATTAAATGAGCTCATTTTTATTTTTAATGAAGTTGTTAGTGTAGTAATTATTTCCTGAACACTGTACTTCAAGCATTTAAATATATTTGTTCTATATGTCTAAATAATGTCTTCTGTAAATTAAAACAGTGACGGTTTATTTCAATACTTAATCTCTTTTTCACACATAAAGTAGTCAGTAAACAGCTTGTTGGTATCTTTCCAACTTTCAGAAAAGAAAAACCATTGTATGGTTGTAAGTAAAAATAGAACAATGTAACAAAGTATGATAGGTCTTCATTGTGGCCATCCATGTATAAGTGAATTCATACCATAGTTGTCTCTTGAGGTCTGGGTTACCTCATTCAGGGTGATTTTTTTTTATCTAGATAACATCTATTTACCTGCAAATTTAGTATTTTAACATCTGATTAACTATCCCATTGTATAAATATCTCACATTTTAAAAATTCATTCATTCATTGATAGAATCTAGATTGTTTCCAATTATCTTAACTTTATTAAGAATAAAACAGCAATAAACACGGTTAGGCAAGTGCTGTAGTAGGAAGGAGAGACCTATGACTATATTTGCCCAGGAGAGAATTAACAGAATCTAGAGTAAGATCGATTCCCAAGTTCCTGAGGAAGCATCACACTGATTACCATTCTAACTCTACAAGATTGTATTCCCACCAATGATGGAGGAGCTTTCCTCTTACTCTGCTTCCTCACCAATGTGGGCCTTCAGTTGTTTTATTTGTCTTGGCTATTATGACTGGTATAAGATGAAGTTCATTGTAGTATTGATTTGTCTTTCTTTTATGACTTAAGGATGTTGAAAATGTCTTTATTGGCTTTTAATCATTTGTGCTTACGTGTTTTGAGAATTCACTCTTTAGATGTGTACCCCATTTTAAAATTGGATTATTTGTTTTCTTGATAGCTATTTTTTTGAAATAATTATATATTTTGGATATTAGTCTTCTACAGATGTATAGTCAGTTAAAAAACCTTTTCCCATTCTGTAGCTTGCTGTATTGTCTTACCCGTGGTGTCCTTTGCCTTATAGAAGTTTGTCAATTTTATGAGGTCCCACTTAATAATTGTTGATCTTAGTGCTTGTATTAATGGTATTCTGTTCTGAATGTTTTTTCTTCTGGAGAGCCTTTTGGGGTGCCATTTGATAGGAATCTGACATTGGCCAAGGACAAGAAAATGGGGTGTTTGGCAGGAATCTGACATTAGGCCATGACAAAGAAGTAAGTTCAGGCAGAGACCTGACATTGGCCAAGGACAATGAAGTAAGAATCTGGTTTTATGATAGAACAAAGAAGTAGGTTCAGATATCTTGATCATCCTAGAAACAGCTATCACCAGAGTGATCATGGGACTTTATATTTATTGTCTTGCTTGTTCCTTGACTATTGCTTGATTCCTCACTGTACTACTTTGAAACTGCCCACAGTTTCACGAACTGGGTTCTCTCAGCCAGGAGGGAATAAAGGACCTGAAATAGAGGGTTTAAAATGCAAAGAGAAAACACGAAGCCAAGTTGTGTCCCAATCAAGGCTCCACTTTACTCAGAATAATCCAGGGTTTTTATAGTCACAGGAGAAACGGAAACCAAGTCTCTAGATTACACTGCAAAGAAAGTTCAGGTGCCAAAGTCCCCAGGTTCAGAAGATCTTCAGGCAGTGGGCATACTCAGGCGTTGGGCGTGCTCAGGTGGCTTCTTAAAAGACGAACCGACAGTTAACAGAGAGCATCTGTCTTAGCTCCCAGGTGGTAGCCCCCAAGCAGAGGATGCTAGAAGTCCAATGGCTGAAGTGAAGGGGGAAGGTAACACTACTTGCCCTTAATACCTGCATGTAATTAAAATGGTATAAAAGTGGATTGGAAAAAATATAAACCCACCTTCAGTCTCAGAATTGACTAGGCTCTTGCTACAATGTTGTCTAATTGTCTTTTTCCTTTTTAATACTCACTCCTGCTCTGGAGAACCTATTGACTGACTGAGTGGGCTTGGTAATTTTCCTGTTACAATAAATTCAGATTATTCCTCAACTTATATTCTATCAGGTTTAGTATGTCTACATTTTGTGTTGGTTTTTGAGTAATTTGAAGTTGAGCTTTTACAGGGTGATAAGTATGGATCTATTTGAATTCTTCTTCATGTAGCCATTCATTTTAACTGGTACCATTTATTAAAGATGCTTTATTTCCAGTATGTATTTCTGACTTAATTATAAAAAAATCAGGTGTTTGTACGTTTCTGTACTTATGTCTGGGTTTTCAGGTTGATTCCATTGATCAACATGTCTGTTTTTGTGCCAAGATCATGATAGTTTAGATACTATATATATGTAGTACAATTCGGAAATGGTGATGATCATAACTCCAGCAATATTATATTATTTGGGATAATAAAATGATTTGGCCATTCTGAATTTTATGTTTCCACATGGAACTGAAAATTGTTATTTCAAGATCTAGGTAAAATTGTGTTGGAATTTTGATTAGGATTACACTGAATCTGTAATTGCTTTTGGTAGGATAAATATTTTTACTATGATAATTATACCTGTCCATAAGCATTGGAGATCTTTCCATCTTCTTTGTCTCTTCTTTAATTTCTTCTTCAATGTCCTACAGATTTTATTTTACATGTTTTTACCTGCTTGGTTAGAGTTGCCCAAAGCATTTTATTCTTTTTAAGGTTATTGTGAAAAGGCATTGCAATGATTTATTTCTCAGTCTGTTTGCATTTCTATGTAAGAGGACTACTGATATTTGTGGTCTATTTTTATATCCAGCTAACTTGTGTTTACCACTGTAGAATTTTCCTGGTAGAAATTTTAGGATTACTTATGTATATTATAATATAATATACAAGTAATAATTCATTTGCTTTCTTTCTTCCTTCCTATTTGTATCCCCTTGATCTTATTCAGTTATCTTACAGATTATGTTGGATAGTTTTATGTCCAACTGACATGAGCTAATAGTCATCAGAGAAGATGGAACATCAACTAAGAAAATGCTTCTAAAACATCAAGCTGCAGGTAAGCCTGTCTGCTGGACCCACCTGGGCAAAGTTAACTACAGATGTGCTTGCTCTCCACACCTATAGGCATTTCCTTTCTCATATATTACATCTTGACTACAGTTTCCTTTCTCTCCTGTTCTACCAGTTTCTTCCCCATCTCCTCTGTTTCTCAGATCCACTCTCCATCTATTTCCCGTCAGAAAAGTACAGGGCTTTCAGCAATCTCTACCAAACATGGTACATCAAGTTGCAATAAGACTAGATACTTCCACTCATATTAAGACTAGAATAGGCAACCCTACTCTAGGAAGGAAAAGGTCCCAAAAGCAGGTAGAGGAGTCAGAGATAAATTTTGTTCCCACTGGTAGAGATCCCACAAGAAGATTGAGCTACACAACAATAGCATATATTCTATGTTAGCTAGTAGATTTTAATAGTATATTCTTATGTAAAATTACTTAGTCTGCAAAACTAGAAAATAAAAGTTGAGCTGGGGGATGGCTCAGCCTTTAAGTGCACCTATAGCTCTTATAGAGAATCCAGACTTTGGTTCCTGTCTCTACACAAAAGTTCACTACCATCCATAACTCCAGTTCCAGGGCATCTGTTACATTCTTATGACCTATGCAGGCACCCAGCTAACATACATACAGGCAGGCAAAACATTAATACATAAGAAATATCATCCTGAGTGGGGTAATGCAATCACAAAAGAACATACATACAATGCACTCAATGATAAGTGGATATTAGCCCCAAAGTTCAGAATAACCACTAGCTAACATAGATCCAATTTTTTCTCTTTTATTGGATATTTTATTTATTTACATTTCAAATGTTAGCCCATTTCTTTATATGGGGTTGCAAACCCCTTCAGCATCTCAGTCCTTTCTCTAAATCCTCCATTGAGGACCCTGTGAACAGACCAATGGTTAGCTGCAAGCATCCATCTCTGTATTTGTCAGACTCTGACAGAGTCTCTCTGGAGACAGCTATATCGGTCTCCTGGCAAAAAACACTTCTTTGCATAGACAATAGTGTCTGGGTTTGGTGACTATATATGGGAAGAATCCCCAGGTGGGACAGTCTCTGGCTGGCCTTTCCTTCAGTCTCTGCTTCACACTTTGTCTCCATATTTCCTCCCGTGATTTTTTTTTCTATTCTAAGAAGAACTGAAGTATCCATATATTGGTTTTCCTTCTTCTTGAGCTTCATGTGGTCTGTGAATTGCATCTTGGTTATTCTGAGCTTTTGGTCTAATATCCACTTATCAGTGAGTGCATACAATGTGCGTTCCTTTTGTGACTGGGCTACCTCACTCAGGATGATACTATCTATTTTCATACATTTGCAAAAGAATTTCATGAATACATTGTTTTTAAGAGCTAAATAGTACTTCATTGGCTAAATGTACCACATTTCTGTATCCAGTCCACTGTTGAAGAACTTATGGGTTCTTTGCAGCTTCTTGCTATTGTAAATAAGGCTGCTATGAACATAGTGCAGCATGTGTCCTTGTTTATGTTGAATCATTTTTTGAGTGTTTATCCAGGAGTGGTATAGCTGGGTCCTCAGGTAGTACTATGTCAAATGTTCTAAGGAACTGCCAAGACTGATTTCCAGAGTGGTAGTACCAGCTTGCAATCCCACCAACAACAGAGGAGTGTTCCTCTCTCAACACATCCTTGCCAGAATCTGCTGTCACCTGAGTTTTTGATCTTAGTCATTCTGACTGTTGTGAGGTGGAATCTCACCAGGATTGTTTTGACTTGCATTTTCCTGTGACTAAGGATATTGAACATTTCTTTTAGTGTTTCTTGTCCATTTAATATTCCTCAGTTGAGAATTCTTTGTTTAGCTCTGTATCCCATTTTTAATAAGGGTCTTTGATTCTCTGGAGTCTAAACTCTTTGTAATTATTGGATATTAGCCCTCTATAGGATGAAGGATTGGTAAAGATCTTTTAAGGTTGCCATTTTGTCCTATTGACAGTGTTCTGTTTCTTACAGAATGTTTTAAATTTTATGATGTACAACTTGTCAATTGTTGATCTTAGAGCATTAGTCATTGGAGTTCTGTTCCAAAAATGTGGCCATGTGCTCAAGGCCCATTCCCACTTTTTTTTCTATTAGTTTCAGTGTATCTGATTTTATGTGGAGGTCCTTGATCCACTTGGACTTGAGCTTTGAACAAGAATATAAGAATGGATAAGTTTGCATTCTTCTACATACTGACCAACAGTTGTACCAGAACCATTTGTTGAAAATGTGTTTTTTTCCACATTGATTTGTTTTAGCTCCTTTGTCAAAGTTCAATTCACCATAGATGTGTGGGTTCATTTCTGGATCTTCAATTCAATTCCATTGATCTTGCCTGTCTCTGCACCAATACCATACAGTTTTTATCATGATTGCTCTGTAATACAACTTGAGGTCAGGGATGGTGATTCCACCAGAAGTTCTATTACTGTTGAGAATAGCTTTTGTTTATTCTGAATGAATTTGCAAATTGCTCTTACTAACTATATGAAGAATTGAGTTTGAATTTTATCGGGGAT
This sequence comes from Montemys delectorum, assembly GCA_019843815.1. Taxonomy (NCBI): domain Eukaryota; kingdom Metazoa; phylum Chordata; class Mammalia; order Rodentia; family Muridae; genus Montemys; species Montemys delectorum. The sequence continues at coordinate 2,483 of JADRCD010224535.1, read as the reverse complement.
TGCATTGAATCTGTAGATTGCTTTCGGCAAGTATTCCTGCCAATCCATGACCATGGGAGATCTTTTCATCTTCTGAGATCTTATCTGATTTCTTTCTTCAGAGACTTGAAGTTCTTATACAGATCTTTCACTTGCTTGGTTAGGGTCACAACAAGATTTTTTTTTATTACTTGTGACTATTGTGAAGGGTGTTGTTTTCCTAATTTCTTTCTTAGCCTGTTATCCTTTGAGTAGAGGAAGGCTACTGATTTGTTTGAGTTAATTTTATATCCAGCCACTTTGCTAATGTTGTTTATCAGGTTTAGGAGTTCTTTGGTGGAATTTTTTTGGGTCACTTAATTATACTATCATATTATCTGCAAATAGATATCTTGACATCTTCCTTTCCAATTTCTATTCCTTTGACTTCCTTTTGTTGTCTAATTGCTCTGACGAGAACTTCAAGTACAATATTGAATAGGAAGGAGTGTGCAGCCTTGTCTAGTCCCTAATTTTAATGGTATTGCTTCACATTTTTCTCCATTTAGTTTGATATTGGCTACTGCTTTGCTTATATTTACTTTTTAGGTATGGGCCTTGGATTCCTGATCTTTCTAATACATTTAACATGAATGAGTGTTGAATATTGTCAAATGCTTTTTCAGCCTCTAATGAAATGATCATGTTGGTTTTTTCTTTGAGTTTGTTTATATAGTGGATTAGGTTGATGGATTTCTATATATTGAACCATCTCTGCATTCCTGGGATGAAGCCTACTTGATCATGGTGGATGATCCTTTTGATATGTTCTTGGATTCAGTTAGCAAGAATTTTATTGAGTATTTCTGCATTGGTATTCATAAGGGAAATTGGTTTGATGTTCTCTTTTTTGTTGGGTCTCTCTGTGGTTTAGGTATAAGTATAATTGTGGCTTCATAGAACGAATTGGATAGTATTTCTTCTGTTTCTCTTTTCTGGAATATTTTGAAGAATCTTGATATTAGGTCTTCTTTGAAGGTCTGTTAGAATTCTGCATTTAACCCATCTGGTCCTGGGCTTTTTTTGGTTGAGAGACTTTATCTGATTAGGGTCTGTTTAGATGGTTTATTTGGCCCAGATTTAACTTTGATACATGGTATCTGTCTGGAAAATTGTCAATTTTATCTAGATTTTCCTGTTTTCTTGAGTGAGTATAGGGTTTTGTTGTAGGGTGTGATGATTTTTAAAAATTTCTTCTGTTTTTGTTGTTATGTCTCCCTTTTCATTTCTCATTTTCTTCATTTGGATACTGTCTCTTTGCCTTATGGTTAGTCTGGCTAAATTCTTATCTATCTGGTACATTTTCTCAAAGAACCAGTTCCTGGTTTTGTTGATTATTTCTATAGTTTTTTGTTTTTTGTTTGTTTTTTTTGTTTGTTTGTTTCTACTCAGTTGATTTAGTTCTGAATTTGTTCTTTCCTACTGTCTACTCCTCTTGTGTGTATTTGCTTCTTTTTTCTTCTGGTGCTTTCAGATGTGCTATTAATCTGCTAGTATATACCCTCTCCAGTTTCTCTTTGGAGGCCCTCAGAGCTATGAGTTTTCTTCTTAGAATTGTTTTCACCGTGTCCCATAAGTTTGGGTATGTTGTGCCTCCATTTTCATTAAATTCTAAAAACAACTTTAATTCCTTTCTTTATTTCTTCCCTGACAATGTTATCATTGAGTAGGACATTGTTCAGCTTTCATGTGTATGTGGACTTCCAGTTGTTTTTCTTACTACTGAAAACCAGCCTTAGTGTGCTGTTGTCTGATAGAGTACATGGGATTGATTTGATATTCTTGTATCTGTTGAGGTTTGTTTTGTGTCTGAGTATACGGCCAGTTTTTGAGAAGGTACTATGAGGTGCTGAGAAGAAGGTATGTTCTCTTTTTTTATGGTTAAAAGTTCTGTCGATATCTGTTAAATCCATTTGGTTCATAATTTCCTTTAATTTCACTGTGTTTCTGTTTAATTTCTGTTTCCATGATCTATCCATTGGTCAGAGCGGGGTGTTGAAATCTCCTAATATTATTGTATGAAGTTCAATGTATGTTTTGTGCTTTAGTAGTATTTCTTTTACAAATGTGGGTGCACAGAAAAAAAGAAAGAATACTGAAAGTGGTAAGAGAAAAAGGACAAGTAATACATAAAGGCAGACTATCAGAATTATACCAGACTTCTCACCAGAAAGTATAAAAGCCAGAAGATCTTAGGCCCAGGCTTCTATACCAAGCAAAACTTGCAATTACTGTAGATGGAGAAACCAAAGTATTCCAAGATAGAACCAAATTTTAACAACTTCTTTCTACTAATCCAGCCCTAAAGAGAATAATAGAAAGAAAAGTCCAACACAAGGAGGGAGACTACACCCAAGAAAAAGTAAGAAATTAGTCTTTTCACAACAAACCCCAAAGCAGAGTAACACACAAACATAATTCCAACTTTAACAACAATAATAACATGAAGGGATCATTGGTCCCTA
>JADRCD010224534.1:0-18760 GCA_019843815.1 Montemys delectorum | reverse complement strand
GGGTTTCTCTGTGTAGCCCTGGCTGACCTGGAACTCACTCTGTAGACCAGGCTGGCCTTGAACTCAGACAATCCGACTGCCTCTGCCTCCCAAGTGCTGGGATTAAAGGCGTGTGCCACCACCACCCAGCTTACAGTGTACTTTTTTATAATAATAAATAAATCTTTGGGCTAGAGTGAGAAGGGACTGAGTGAGTGGGCCCGACCAGAGCAAGCAGGTCTTATTGGAGCGAGCAGGGTTGACTGGGGCAAGCAGAGGTCCTAAAAGTCAATTCCCAACAATCAGATGAAAGCTCACAACATCAGTACAGCTACAGTGTGTACTCATATGCATAAAATAAATAAATCTTGGGATGGAGAGATGGCTCAGTGGTTAAGAGCACTGACTGCTCTTCGAAAGGTCCTGAGTTCAAATCCCAGCAACCACATGGTGGCTCACAACCATCTGTATAAGTACAGTGTACTCATAATCATGAAATAAATATAAAAAACTCACTATTAAAAAAATAAATAAATCTTTAAAAAAATAATTTTCATCATAATTGTATATGTGTGTGTGTACATGGATATGTGCTTGTGAGTACAGTTGCTCCCAAAGGCTAGAGATAACAGACTTCCTGGAGCTCCAAACAGTTTTGACTTACCTGACATGGGTTCTGAGTCTGGGAACTGAACTCAAGTTATCTAGAAAAGCAACCAGTGCTCTAGGCTGAAGGGATGGCAGTTAAGAGCACTGGCTGTCCTTATAGAGGACCAGAGTTCAATTCTCAGCATCTACATGGCAGTTCACATCTATCTGTAAGTCCAGTTCTGGGGGACTCTGATGCCCTTCTATGACCTACTTTGTACCAGAAACACAGCAGTACATAGACATACATGCAGGGAAAATACCTGTACCCAGAAAATAATAGGATCATTAAAAATAACACGGACTCATATCACATGCTGCAAATACTGCTTTAGCCACACGGGTTCCTCTAATGAGTTTCTGCAAGCCTATTGTGCCATTGTGCAGGCATTTATCACTGTTCTCGTTTTATAAATGAAGAGGTTAGCTTGCCCAGTGTCAGGTAGGAAAGTCTCAGGTAGGCTGGGACTCAGGCATCAGGCACCTGGGATGTCTATTGGGAGGAAGCTGTAAAGACTGGAGCACAGTTACAGACTTGCATCTGATGCAAGTGGATCTTGCATCTGAAGGCCTATGTCTGGGTAAGCCTAACTTGCTAGTGATCTAGGAAACAAAGTTCAGGGTCTGGGGATGTGGCTCAGCTGACAGAGCACTTGCTCTGTGTGCCTGAAGCCCTGCTTCCGACCCCATCACTACACAGACCAGGTGGAGGAGTTCCTGGCTGTAATGTAATCTTTACCTCCGGAAGGTGGAAGTAGCAGGATTAGAAAAATGGAAGGTCGGGGCCTGGAGAGACGACTCAGGGATTGAGAGCACTGACTGCTCTTCTAGAGATCCTGAGTTCAATTCCCAGCAACCACATGGTGGCTCACAACCATCTGTAATGGAATCTGATGCTGTCTTCTGGTGTGTCTGAAGACAGCTACAGTGTACTCATATACATAAAATAAATAAATAATTATTTGAAAGAAAGAAAAAAAGGCAGTCAAGGTCATCCTTAGCTACATAGTAAATTTGAGGTTAGCCTAGGCTACATAGAACAGGCAAAACAATAAGACTCAAGATATATAAAACAAACAACCACAGGGTTTTATTTACTGAATTTCTCTTAAAAAAATAACACTACAAATTTATAAGGGGAAATTGGAATATGATCTGCAGAAGAGATAATATAAAGAAAGTAAACTGGAGCCTGATGTGACTGTTCATGCCTATAATCCCTCCCTCCCAAGGAAGGGGGGTCACAAGTCCAGGCCTCAAAACTAATTCAAGGCAAACCTGGACTACATGGTGAAAATCTATCATGCTGGGTGGCAGTGGTAGCATAAGCCTTTAATCCCATTACTCTGGAGGCAGAGGCAGGTGGATCTCTATGAATCTGAGGCCAGCCCGGTCTACAGAGCAAGTTCCAGAATAGCCAGTATTACACAGAGAAACTCTATCTCAGAAAAACAAAGACAAATAAACAAACAAAAAACAGGGAAAAAATGTTTCAGGGCTGGATGTGGCACATAATTATTTTGTGAGAATTTATTTTAACTTTATGTCTACATTTGAATGCTTGCATGTATATGTGTGTACAGTTGTGAGTGCCAGGTGCTCATGGAGGACAAAAGAAGACATTGGCTTTTCTGGAACTGGAGTTGTAGGTAGTTGTAAGCCACTATGTGGGTGCTAGGAACTGAACCCAGGTCCTCTGTAAGAGTAGCAAGTGCTCGGCTTAACTGCTGAGCTAGCTCGTCAGCTCCAAGGCACACACCTTTTATTCTAGCACTTGGGAGGCAGAGGCAGGTGGATCACTGAGTTCTTCAGTCAGTCTTCTCTACATAAAGAGTTCCAGGCCAGCCAGGGTCATGCAGTAAGATCCCATGTCAAAAAAAATAAATGTGCCGCAAAGTGGTGGTGCACGCCTTTGATCCCAGCACTTGGGAGGCAGAGGCAGGTGGATTTCTGGTCTACAGAGTAAGTTCCAGGACAGCCAGGGATATACAGAGAAATCCTGTCTTGAAAAGCCAAAAAAAAAAAAAAAATGTTAATAAATAAAAGGCCTAGGGGTGTAACAACATGGGAGCGTTTACATGCAAGAAACATGGTTCTCAGCACTCAGGAAGCAGAAGCAGGCAGATCTCTGTGAGTTCAAGACCAGCCTGGTCTAGGGAGTGAGTTTCAGGACAGCCAGGGATAGATAGAGAAACCTTGTCTTGAAAAACTAGAGGGGAGGGGGAGGGGGAGGAGGAAGAGGAGGGAAGAAAAAAGAAATCTTGATTTCATATCCTTGGTAGCAGTACCAAAAGGAAGGAAGGAAAGAAAGAAAGGAAAAGAAGAAGGAGGGGAAAAACAAACAGATGAGATGACTCTGTGGGTATAGTGGCTTGCAATAAAGCCTGACAGCCTGAGTTCAATCCAAGAGAACTATATAGTGGAAGGAGAGAACTTTTACAGGTTGTCCTCTAACCTCCATGCATACACTGTGGCACATGTACACACATACACATGTGCATGTGTGGAAGTCAGAAGACAGCTTGGTGGAGTCAATTATCAGGTTTGGCTACAAGAATCTTAACTCACTGAGTGGATGGGCTGGCCCCTATAATGCACAAATCTCAATAACAAGAAAGAAGACACAGGAGAGGTAGCTCACTGGTGAAGAGTTCTGGTTGGGGCTGGAGAGATGGCTCAGCGGGTAAGAGCACTGACTGCTCTTCCAGAGGTCCTGAGTTCAATTCCCGGCAACCACATGGTGGCTCACAACCATCTGTAACAGGCATCTAATGCCCTCTTCTAGTGTATCAGAAGTCAGCTACAGTGTACTTCTGTATAATAAATGAATCTTTGGGCTGGAGCAAGCAGGGACTGAGAGAGCAGAGTGACCGGAGTGAGTGAGGTTGACCAGAGTGAGCAGAAGGCCTAAAAAAATTCCATCCCCAACAACCAAATGAAGGCTCACAACCATCTGTACATCTACCCATATATATAAAATAAATAAATCTTTTATTTTATTTTTTATTTTTTATTTTTTTTGGTCAGAGCTAAGGACTGAACCTAGGGCCTTGAGCTTGCTAGGCAAGCACTCTACCTCTGAGCTAAATCCCCAACCTATAAATCTTTTTTAAAAAAATAAATCTTTTTTAAAAAAAAAAAAAAAAGGAGTTCTAGCTGCTCTTTTAGAGGATCTGGGTTCAAATCCCTACCTACATGGCAACTCACAACTGTAACTTCAATTCTGGGGAGTGACACAAACATGCATGCAGGCAAAACACCAGTGCATATAAAAATATATTTTTAAACAAGAGAGAAGAAATGGTTCATTGTGATGACAGTAGACTTGTAAGACAGGATCTGCATTCTGAGTAGACACAGCGAAGCATGGCTGGGTGGAGTGACCTGCCTTGGGGACTTTGAAATGCTTGGAGAAAGGAGAAAGGACAGAGACAGGCAGGAGTGGCAAGCCTCCCGGGATGAATCTGGGCTGTAAATTAGGCTTCCTTAGGGCCCCTTCATTGCTCCCTTATCAGAGGGAGCCTCTCAGCTGGCACTCAAAGTCCCAAGCTCAACCCTGTCTTTAGGCCACTCCATTGTCAACGCCTGTAAGCAGTATGTGCTGCTCAGGCCTCAGGCCCTGAACTTCAGAGGCAAGCCCTACCCTGTACCTGCGGCTCCTGCTTTCCCCCTGTAGAGGTCTTCCTGGTCATTTTCTACTCAAATTGCTTTTACACTGCCTGGATTTTTTTTTTCCTTTTTTTTTTTTTTTTTTTTTGTTGTTGTTGTTTGTTTGTTTTGGTTTTTCAAGACAGGGTTTCTCTGTGTAGCCCTGGCTGTCCTGGAATTCACTCTGTAGACCAGGCTGGCCTCGAACTCATAAATCTGCCTGTCTCTTCCTCCCAAGTGCTGGGATTAAAGGCATGCACCACCACTGCCTGTTATTTATTATTTTGTGCATTTATTCATTGTTTATTTTTTGTATTTATTTGTTATTTATTTAAGGCAGATTTTTTCCCTGGTTGTCCTAGAACTCGCTGTGTAGAACAGGCTGCCTCTGACTCAGGGATTTGCCTGCCTCTGCCTCTCTCCTGAGTGATATAACTAAAGGTGTGTGTCACTACATCTGGCTTTTATATTTTTTTTAAAGATTTTTTTTTATTATTATTTTAAAATGATGGGCATGTGTCTGTTTCTGTCTGTGGGCAAGTGGAGGAGCAGCAGGAGGCAGGAGGTGTCAGGTTCCCGTGAGGCTGTGTGATGTGGGTGGCTTGGGAGCTGACATGGGGTGCTCCAGTCTTCTGAAGGAGTGGCATGCACTCTTAACTGAGCTAAGCCATCTCTCCAGCCCTTTGGTTTTCTTTAGTTTTTTTTTTTTTTGTTTTTTTTTTTGTTTTTTTAACATGGTCTTGTGTAGTCTAGGCTAGCTTCAAACTGAATGAATTACTGTGAATGGCTCTCTCTCTCTCTTTTTAAAGATTTATTTATTATTTTATGTATATGAGTACACTGTAGCTGTACAGATCATGTGGTTGTTGACAATTGAATTTTAGGATCTATGCTTGTTCTGGTCAGTCCCACTCACTCTAGTCAACTCTGCTTGCGAATTCCTTGCTTGCTCTGGCCTAAAGATTTATTTATTTTTGTAAATAAGTACACTGTAGCTGTCTTCAGACGCACCAGAAGAGGGTGTCAGATCTCATTACGGGTGGTTATGAGCTACCATGTGGTTGCTGGGATTTGAACTCAGGACCTTTGGAAGAGCAGTCAGTGCTCTTATCTGCTGAGCCATCTTGTTAGCCCTCTCTCTTTTTGTTATTTTGTCTTTTTTTTTTTCTTTTTCTTTTTTTTTTCCTTTTCTTTTCAGAGCTGAGGAGTGAATCCAGGGCCTTGTGCTTGCTAGGCAAGCTCTCTACTACTGAGCTAAATCCTCAACCCCCCTCTCTCTCTTTTTATTTTTTTTTAAAGATTTATTTATTATTATACATAAGTACACTGTAAGCTGACTTCAGATGCACCAGAAGAAGGTATCAGATCTCATTATGGGAAGTTGTGAACCACCATGTGATTGCTGGGATTTGAACTCAGAACCTTTGGAAGCAGTTGGTGCTCTTAGCCATTGAGCCATCTCTCTAGCCCTCTCTCTCTTTTTAAATGGCAATTGCTGTGCCATTCCTTTTAAAAATATATTTATTTATTTTATGTGTATGAGTATGCTATCTTCATGCTCCAGAGGAGGTCATCAGATCCCATTGCAGATGATTGTGAGCCACCATGTGGTTGCCAAGAATTGAACTCAGGACCTCTGGAAGAGCAGTCAGTGCTCTTACCCGCTCAGCCATCTCTCCAGCCCCAACCTTAAACTCTTCAACTTCCTTCCTCTATCTCAGAAGTTTTGGGATTACAGGCATGAGCTATCAGGCCTGATTTATGTGGTACTGGGATTGAACTCTCAATTCTGGACTTCGAAAGTGCTGGGCAAGCATTCTGCTGTCCCAGGCAAGCATTTTGCTAGGGGAGCTGCATCTCTCGCCTTGGTGTTTTGTGTTTTAAGTTCCCCCAGTGTTTAGCACAGCCCTCCAATCTCATGCTTTTAGCCTTAGTCCACTAATTAGCAGCAATTCCTCTGACTAAATATCACTGCTAATGCTGCCCCTGGGGTCATTCACCCAGTTCAGCTTCCAAGTCACACTGGTCTCTTCTAAAAGCCACTTCTGTAAGTTCATATTGAGCTTCCCTCCATTCAGCAAGGGAAGGAATCTTGTTTGCTTGGTCATCCCTTGTATTTTAAGTGTCTAGAAAAGGACCCAGGACAGGGCCAGGTACTCAATCAATATTTATTGAGTGAGTGAATAAATGTAGTCTCCCAAACTAGCCTGCAAGTTCCCAGGAGGACAGGATCTGGTTACTTCCTGGAGAGAGCCAGCATTTTCTAGAGAACCATCCATTGACACCATGGAGGAGAGAGATCCCTGTGCTGGAAGGCCTGGGTACCAGCGGCCAGGTCACTTCTTCAAGCTTGCCTATTTTTCAGAGTCTTTGCCTTGGGTTTTTCTAGTTCTCCTCGCTGTCCTAGAGTTTGATAAATAAATAGCCAGTAGATAGAACACTTTGAGCAGCCATGGTTACTGGTCACAGCTGGATGACAGTATGGCCTCCTGCTCCCCAGGTCCTTTCTGAGCCACTATCTCGGGTAGTTCTCTCACATTGCACCCAGATATCCTTCAGGCACCCCCTCTCGGTGAGTACCACCTGCTTGCCAGCCCCTTTGCTGTGTCTGAGGGCTGTTCACTCAGGCTCCCAGGCCTGCTTTTCTTGCTTCCTCCTTTGCTCTCACCCTGTTGCCCTCTTGGCCAACAAGTCCTGTTTTTTTTCCCCCTATCCTCAATGCTCTCTGGGTTTCTGCCACTGCCTCCTCCTCACTAATCTCCCTGCCTATGTTTGGTTCCATCCAACCCTCTCTTCTTCCCTCCCTGCCCCCAACCTTCAGGGAGAAAACATTCCATTCATCTCATGGCACTCCTGAAACCCTCCAATGCCCTCCTCCCCTGGCCTGCAGCCCACACTATCATCAGCCACCAGGAACCTATCCCTTTCCAGCTCTTCAGCCTCCAGACTCAATGCTCCGGTTACTTCTGCTAGTTTGGAGCCCCTCAGTCGTTTCCTCAGCTTTAGTGAGCTGGGGTCATCTGTGAAGAGAGAACCTCAGTGGAGAACAGTTCCCATCAGGTTGGCCTGCAGGCAAGCCTGTGGGGGCATTTCCTACATTAATGGTTGCTGTGGGAGGCCTCAGCTCATCCTGGCGAATACAGTGCCTGGCCAGGTGGTCCTGGGCTCTACAGGAAAGCAGGCTGAGCAAGCCAGTTCAGCAGTACTCCATGGCCTCTGCTTCAGTTCCTGCCTTCAGGTTCTTGCCCTGTTTTCCCTTGCTAATGGACTCTTTTTTTTTTTTTTTTGGTTTTTCGAGACAGGGTTTCTCTGTATAGCCCTGGCTGTCCTGGAACTCACTCTGTAGACCAGGCTGGCCTCGAACTCAGAAATCCGCCTGCCTCTGCCTCCTAAGTCCTGGGATTAAAGGTGTGCGCCACCACCGTCCGGCTTGCTAATGGATTCTAATCTCAAAGTTGTAATAAACCCCTTTCTCCCCAAGTTACCTTTGGCCATGGTCTTTATCAGGACCATTCGTATACTCTGCTGTGCCTAGTCCTCTCTAGCATCTTGTGGATCTCTGGGATGCTTTCTCTCAAGGGACTCCTCACATACACCAGGTGCTGTCAGGTGTGATCCTATCAAACACAACTTTCACACACACACACACACACACACACACACACACACACCTCCCCCATCCTCCTGCTGAGCTTCCTTTTTCTTCTCTTTCTGTGATCCTGGGATTGAACCTAGGACCTCCTGTATATTAGGCAAATGCCCTACGAGCCGCATCCCAACCCTCTCCTCACCTTTTATGAGACAGGGACTTACTAAGTTTTTCAGGCAGGCTTTGAACTTTCCATCCTCCTGCCTCAGCTCCCGGACAGCTAGGATTACAGGCCTGTACCACTAGCCCTGGCAGCCCCTTTCCTTCCAATTGCCTGCTACCCTCAACCATCACCTGCCTCCCCTCCATTTGGTTATCAGCTCCCTAAGGGCAAGATAGTGCCAGCCTTGTTCTCAATATCCAAGGTAGCACAGGTTCTGGTATACAGCAGACCCACAGCCAATGTTTATTGGATGGATGAGAAGACACTAAGATTTTAAGGTAGAATTCAGTTATACCCAGCACTCAGGAGCCAGAGGCAGGGGGGCCTTTGTGAGTTCGAGGCCAACCTGGTCTACAGCGTGAGTTCCAGGACAGCTACATAGTGAGATCCTGTCTCAAAAAAAAAGGAAAAAAAAAAAATCAAATCTCAGCTACATCATGAAAAAACTGTCATGAGCAAATGTAACTTCTGCAGCTTTTTTGCCTGTAAACGAGGACAGTAACTATCTTTCTGGTGGAGTTGTGGAGTCAAGTATTTAGAGAAAGTATATATACACTTGTTTGGTTTTGGTTTCTTGATGAATCCAAATTAGGCAAGTGCTTCGTGGTTGAACTAAATCTCCAACTCCCTCATTTTATTTTTGACACGCTTAGCTCTCAGTACACCCACCAGCGAAGTCCAAGCATATAGGCACAGCAGCTCCCGATGCAGAAGAGCATTCATACCAAACGTGTCTCTCTACTTCCTGACTACCAAACCAGACCTGGGCCCAGATGCTGACATGGAGCCGGAGCCACGGCCCATTTAAGGGTGGAGGGGCGGACCCGGGAAGGCCCCGCCCCGCGTGAGGTCAACGCGCACTGCTGCGTCTGACGCTTTGGTTGCCGCAGAGACGCCCCGCCCCCGCGCGGCGCTGCGGAACCGGAGCTCCGGGCGGCGTCGGCAGAGGCGCGGGAGGTGGCGAGGCCAGGGCAGGGCGGCAGAAGCCCGCGCGGCGACCGCAGCGAGAGCAGCGGGGACAGAGCAGACCACGACGAAGGCGCACAGGCAGCGGGGCCGGGCCGGGCCACCGGGAGAGCGGCCACCGGGAAGCGGGCGGGAGGCCGGGCTGGCAGCTGGCAGCCGCCGAGCCGCGAAGCGACATGGTGCTGCTCAAGGAGTAGTGAGTGTCGGGTCGGCTGTGCGGAAGCGAAGCGGAAGGGAGGGTCGGGATGACGGCCGCGAAGGCAGATCGCCTGCCGGGGGATGGAGAACACCGGATGGGGCTGTTGGGCCGCCTAGCAGGGGCGGAGAGGACAGCGGGGGCTGGAAGGGGCCTGAGGTGGGGCCGGAGGGGCCAGAGGGTGATAGACAGCACCTGAGGTGAGATCGAATAGGCCAGAAAGGAGGCCGAGAACCGGTGCGGACCGGTCAGGGCCTGAGGAGGGGTCAAGGGGATAGGGAGAGCCAGAGGAGGCATGAGGAGGGGCCCGGGGAAGGTAGAGCTCTGGATGTGGTGTGGCCCTATGGTGGGCGCTGAGGGATGAAGGGGCAGGCAGAACTGCCTGAAGGACTGAGGAGTTGTGTAAGGGACCAAGGAGCAGTGGGACAAGGGCAGGCAGCGCCGGTGAGTTGGCTGACGATGGGGAGGGGTTTGAGGCTGAGCTGTACCAAGGGGCAGGGAAGATCAGATAAGGTAGCTCTTGGAATGGAGTTGAGGTGGTGGGGAGGAGTGTTGAGGCGGAACCTGGGGCATGGACAGTGGCGGCCTGAGGCAGCAGGAGGAGGAGGATTGTAATAATTGGTTGCAGAAAAAAAGATTTCAATCAAAGCCACGCTTGAGTGATGGGATGGGAGAAAGAGCATAGGGGACTGGATAACTAACAGGGCTGGGGTGGGGATGGATGGAGTGGCATGGTACCCAAGTAGGTGCAGAAGAGGAGGCTTTTGCAAGAGGCTCAGCTTACCTGCTTAGGACTTGGCAGATTCTGAAGTGATGTGAAGGAGTGTGGGTGAGAGAGAAGTGCAGGATGTTAGCAGGACTCAGGACCAGCCAGGAAGATGATATAAGAATGAATATGCATGCTAATGGAGGTGGTAGGGGCCAAGACAGGGATATCCAGTCCTATGGGATGCTGGATGGTGGTGCAAAGAGATGAGGGCATTGTTTGGAGGACTTGAGGAGGGCCCACAAATGTGTTGATATGGGGGGTGGGTAGGGCTTGGAGGGAGATAGATGTTTGCTCCTGAAACCCAAGGGCTTGGCTGACAGGTGGGGGCTATTTGAATTGCTGTCTTTCAGACAGTATGACCCACTCCTGAGGATCATGGTTCCAAGTGAACGTCCCAGGGCTTTCTGCCCTCCTCCAGGAGAAATTGGATGTGTGCATAGATTTTATGGTGCTACTAAACTTACCTACAGGGGAGGGCAAGCGGGCAGCATTGGGTCTTAAGCTGCAGAAGTTCAGAAATGGGAGATGTCCAAGAGAGAACCTCTTAGTGACCAAGTAAGTGTGTAGAGGACTCTTTCTGTCTTGTCAGTGAAGGCATTTTGTCTATCCCCCCAGGGCTTTCTTGGAGGTGTTTAAGATGTTGAAGACATAGTGTTGTTTGAATGACAAACAAAAGAGAGCCAGATGTCATCCCACTTTGACTCTTGAGAACATTATTTGGAGGCCCCATCGCCTCCCTTGATACCCAGTCTGATGTTAATCCAGCTAGAGCTTAGAGCTTTATGTGGTGAAGAGCAAGAACACTTGGGTACCAGTGTTCTCCAAGGAGAACATGGTGCGCTTCGCATTTTAATCCATGGTGTCCAAACGAACGAGCTCTTCTCACTTTTCAGATTTAAAAAAAAAAAATCCCACACGAATCCTACAGTCTGTAGAAATATGTAGTTTTGTAAAGGTCAAGCTGGAGAAAGAAGGGCCTTTTGAAGAGACAAGTGAGTTTGGGAGGCAGGCATTCCTTTCCCATCCTTTGTTCTCCTCACTTGAAGCCTACCAGGGGAAGGGCCAAGGGTGCTGTCGATGATACAGAATCTGTATTTCCGTGTGACGGACAGGTTCTCTGTGTGTGCATCCCTCAGCAGGGCACAAGATGGGAAACTGGGCAGGAGGGGGCATCAAGATACTTGGCTATGGTTGCAGCGCTGCAGCCCTGAGACTGAGACACAAGTGAAGGTCATGCCATGGTGATCATGGCTCCAGTCTTGGCCCAGCTGGGCCTCTGTGGCCTTATCCTTTCCGATTGTCCCCTGTGGCTGCTGAAGGGGTTCTGTTTCGAGGGAGCAAGGGAGAAATGTGCAGATGGAAGCAGGCTCAGAGCATCCTTGAAGGCACTGGACTGTAACTAGTCTGTTCTGACCTCAGGGCAGCTTGGACCTCAAGGTTGTCCCTGTTGCTTTTTCTGACACTTCTTCTGACAGGATTTTTCCCCAATTTGAGTTCTGCAAATTCTTTTTTTTTTTTTTCTTGGTTTTTCGAGACAAGGTTTCTCTGTGTAGCCCTGGCTGTCCTGAAACTCACTCTGTAGACCAGGCTGGCCTCGAACTCAGAAATCCACCTGCCTCTGCCTCCCAAGTGCTGCGCCACCACTGCCTGGCGAATTCTCTGCACATTCTTCGATGTGATTTTTGCTGTGTTCTTGAAGATAAAAGGCGTATTGTTTTCTAGGAAGTTTCTTCTGAGGGTGCAGAAAATCTGCCCTCCGTTGGAAGTACTTCTGTGCGCCGTTGCTTTCCTCTAATGGGAGGATTTACATTATTCGAGTCTTCCCAGAGGAAGGGAATTAGCAGGCAGTAAAGACTTGGAGCCCATTTTATTTGTTTATTTATTTTCCTGCTGCTTTTTCTGCTTGATGCCTGGCTTTTACTATGATGTTTTCCTCAGGTCTCACTGTGTGTTTTCTTGCTGCCCAGGAGAACTTTGTGGGACTAGGGAATAGCAAGCTGTTATGCATCCTGGAGCAAAAAGGCATGCTTGAACCTCTTCATAGGAAGGATGATCTGCTCATGCCTTCCTAAGCAAGCATGCAAGGTGCAAAGGTTCTAGCAAGGCTCTGAGAACTGGGAATCTCAGCTTTGCCCCTTGCTTATTTATTTTTTTACTTTATTTATTTTGACACAGGGTCTCTCTGTGTAACCGTGGCTGACCTGGAACTCTGTAGACCAGGCTAGCCTCAAACTCAGAACTACTTGCTTCTGCCACCTTAGTGCTGGGATTAAAGGTGTGCCCCCACTGCCTGTTTCCACTTTTTTGTTTGTGACTTGTTTTGTTTTGTTTTTTTGTTTTTTTCTTTTTTAAGAAAAAAAAAAAAGAAACAGGGTCTTGCCATGTAACTCTGGCTTTCCTGGAACTTGCAACGTAGACCAGGCTGACCTTAAGCTGACAGTCTACCTGCCTCTGCCTCCTCAGTGCTGAGTGGCTTGGCTTTTGAGCTTTTCTTTAGCTCTCTGACCTCAAAAGCATCGAACTGGGGGTCACCCACGTGTCTGCTACAAATGCAAGCCACCTGGAGAAGTGCCTCCAGTCCATTCAGCTCTCTGGAGTTCTGTGAACGTCTTGAGGACTTTGCTGGCCACAATTTCTCCATCAGCTTAGGTGGCACCTCCAACAATTTGGACATGGTCAGAGTGGAGGTAGAAAGAAAAGTAAAGGGTTGGGTGCCCTCGGATAGCTCCTGGAGGTCAGATCTAGGTTGCCTTTTATTGTTGAATGAGGGAGCTTGCACTGTAACATCTTTTGGAGAGCAGCCGTGGCAGCGCTTAAGCCTTTAAGGACTTGGCCCCTTCAAAGCTTTGACCGTAAGGGCTGATGTTGGGAAGTTGGGCCCACTGATGCATATCCCCAGGGCCATGTTCTTCAGATCTTAATCTTCATCATGATGAGCCTTCTCCGCTACTTCTCTGTGTTACTAGAGACATTAGCAAGTCTTACGGGGAAGAGATGGTTGAGGGAAAGGGAGAGAAAGATGTGAGTGAGTAGCCTGCAAAGTAGGTGAGGGAAATTGGGGTTTGCGCTGAATCACAGGGTTCTAAATGGGATTCCAGAAGGGCCATGAGGGACCCTAGCCTGGTGGGTTTTTGTCAGTGGGTAAAGGGTCAGGTGCGGCAAGACTGGGGCAGCTGTGCTGAGGTGATGCTGCGGGCCTGGAGCTGACACTCTTTTTTTCCTCTCTTGTAGTCGGGTCATCCTGCCTGTGTCTGTAGATGAGGTAAGTCCCTTTTTTCTCCTCTCACCCATAGTAGTTCATGAGCACTTGTGAACATAGGCTTAGGCTGGGAGTGGCCATACTTTTGTGTAGCTTTCATTTTTTGTTCTAATATAGAGATAGCCAAGGCTTGATTCAAGTATTCCCTGTTCTACTTACTCTCTGCTGAATCTGGATACCTGGGCACAGTCAGTTTCAAGCTGTGGACTTGCTGATGGCTTTAGGCAGAGATTCTAGCAGCTCTTCACCTGCTGGGGGACCGGACCGTTATTGATGAGCTGCTGTGTGTGCATGTGTGGGGTCTCTGTGACCAGGCTGGGGTCAGCACTCTCTGGTTAGTGGCACTCTCTAGTTCTGAAGCAAACCAGCAAGGCCAGAAAGCTCTGAGTCCCCAGCCATGTTAGGTGGCTGCTAGAAAGACTAAAGTACAGAGATCCCTCCTTTTACGGAGTACAGGGGCTGACAAACGGGCTTGGCTTGCCTTCCGTCCTTTTATGGTTCCTAGGTCTGACAGGCTAACGTGAGGAGCTGGCAGCAGTGGTTTTCACAAGAAGGTTCATAGGCCGAGCTGACTCAGAGCTGTCTCTTGGATAGAGAAAATGGTCAGGGAACCTCCCCTGTCCCACCCTTTTTCTGAACTTCCTCTATTCTCCCTTCCTGGCTAAGTTTATTCATGGATTTCCTCTGAATCCACAGCTCCACCCCAGTTTATGCAAAATGAAGGCCAGCCTGAACCTCCAGGAGTAGCTCCATCTCTCTCTCTCTCTTTTTTTTTTTTTTTTTATAGGACCAATGGGAATCCTGTGCTACACATGGGAACTGGCTCTCTGAGATATAAAAACAGTCCAGTAGAGCTCAGAACCTTTACCCCTCAACCTTCCCACAGGGTTTCTCTGTATAGCCCTGGCTGGCCTTGAACTATGAGATCTGCCTGCCTCTGCCTCTGCCTCCCAAGTACTGGGACTAAAGGTTTGCACTACCACTGCCTGGATCCTGAGCAATTTTTTTTTTCCGAGACAGGGTTTCTCTGTGTAGCCCTGGCTGTCCTGGAACTCACTCTGTAGATCAGGCTGGCCTTGAACTCAGAAATCCGCCTGCCTCTGCCTCCCAAGTACTGGGATTAAAGGTGTGAGCCACCACTGCCTGGCTTCCAGAGCATTTTTAAACGTTTATTTTTATTTATGTGTGTGTATTTTTTTTTATATCTGTGTGTGTGTGTGTGTGTGTGTGTGTGTGTGTGTATGGGGGGGGAGGGTACCTACAGAGGCCAGAAGAAGGCCCTAGAGTTGGAGTCACAGGTAGTTTTGAGTTACCAAATGTTAAGTGCTTAGAATCAAACACAGGGTTAACCTCTAAAGGTCTGCAATGGCTCTTACCACTGAAGCATCTCTCCAGCTCTGTGGAGGCATTCTTTAGATGAGACAAGTCACCCCAAAGAGTGATGCTCATGCCTTGGTCTCTGAGAGAATTATCTGTATTGGAGTACTGCGTACTTGAAAGCTACGGGGATCTGGGAGAGAGGGGGAGATGTGAGCTTGAACATGGTCTGAGCAGTCAGAAAATACAAGAGACATCTGGGAGCCAGGCAGTGGTGGCGCACGCCTTTAATCCCAGCACTTGGGAGGCAGAAGCAGGCGGATTTCTGAGTTCGAGGCCAGCTTGGTGTACAGAGTGAGTTCCAGGACAGCCAGAGCTATACAGAGAAACTCTGTCTCGAAAAAAACAAAAAAAAAAAAAAAAAAAGAGAGAGAGAGACATCTGGGTACCAGTGGCAGAAGAATGATAAATCAAAGAGTTTGAGGCCAGCTTGGGCATACATTAAGATATGTAATAAAATATCTTATGCGATCTCATAATAAAATTAATCAATTAAAAAAAAGAGTAACTCACACTTCTAATCCTGACACTTGAGAGTCTGAGGGAGGATTATTAAAACTGAGCTACAAAATGAGTCTCAGGGCAGCCTGGGCTACCCAGGGATAACTGGTTTCAGAAGAAAAGATAAAGAAGCTGGGTGTGGTGGTGCACACCTTTCATCCCTGCTGGTGGGTCTCTGGGAGTTCAAGTCCAGCCTGGTCTACATAAAGAAATCCTGTTTCGAAGAACAAACAAATAAACAGGAAGACAAGGAAGGGGTAAAAAGAGGTCCCTCAGGGCTGCAGGATTGTCTTTATGTAGGACTTTGGTGTAGGGGACCAGATGGAGTCTCTTGATGGGCTAAAAGCTGAGACTGAGAGTGCTGCAGAATGGGGGGCCCAGGATTGTCTCGGGGTATCCCTGTGCTGGCCTGGCCTCTCGTGGTGGGTGCCACGGTTGGGAAAAAAGGGAAATGCCCACCTTGAGGACATCCACGGCTGGCAATTTTAGCTTGTGGTGGTTTTGCAGCATGGAGGAAGTGGTGAGCAGGGCAGGGTAGTGGGAGCCTGGGTTCAGCAGGAGCCTGGGAAGTGTGTGCTGTTTCAGATTCAGTTGTCTGTGGTGTTGCTCAGCCTGCTCTCAGCAAGACAGCACTGACAGGAAGGCAGCAGGGCTGCTGGGGGGAAGTCGCTCCATCCGTAGCTTGAACCTTAGTTCCGGATAATCAGAAAATTCTAGAATGGAGGAGTAAAGAATAAAGAAGTAAGGAACAGCCCCCTCCTAGAGTCTCAGTCCCTTTCTGACTCACCAGTGGTTCCCATGAGAACAGTCCAGTTCGTGTGACTGGTAGATTCATGTCCTGTATCAGAGACCATGACTTGAGCCCTTGGAACTTCTGATTTGGGAAGAAGAAAGGAAAGGAGAAGGCCCTGGATTTGTAATCATCTCGATGCCTAAATCAATATTTGGGGGCAGAATTTGTTTGGCCAGAGTCTTTAATGTAACACCACCTTGGATTTCCAGGCATCCTGCAGCAGAGCAAGAAAGCCCTGGCTGTTTGACATGGGTGTGTCTACCAGTGGTTCCTGGCCCACCTCCTGTGGACAGGGCAGGCTCAGGGCATCCTTCCTCTAATGCAGTCTGACCTGACAGGGCTGGATGGGTGGGTCAACAGACTACTGTTTTTCTTTCTTACTTTTGAGACAGAGTCTTACTGTATATCCTTGGCTAGCCTGGATACTCAGGATGTGGCCCACAGTGGCCTTAAACTAATTCATGGCAGGCCTCTTGACTTTGCCTCCTGTGTGCTGGGATTACAGGGACCTGTATGGGCCACTGTGTCCAACTATATTGCTTTGTCTTCATGTATGTCCTTCAGTGTTTCTGCTGCACATTTCATCTCCCCAGGTTCCTACTCAATTGATTATCTAAGTGGTAGAGTCTGTGTTTTGTTTCTCTGTGTGACTTAGTCTATGGGACAAGGGGACAGCTCTCAAGGGCAAGGTAACATTGTTCTCACTCTAAGGAGGCAGGATCCAGGTCTCCTTGGGGCTCTTTATCTGATTTTGTGGTCTAACCCCCACCTTTGCTGCCACCTAGTCTTGAATCTGGCAGCTTTCCCAGGATGCAGAATGGTTGTTCCAAAGGGAACCTTCTGACGTGAAGTGTCTCTCACTTGGGCTTCGTGCAGATCTGTCTTCTTTACCTCTTTGGATTAACAAAACTGCCTCACTTGTCTGATTGGGATTAAGGGATCAGAATATCAAGAGAGATTAAAGGGGAAGAGGCCAACACGAAGACTGATCCTCTTAGAGCCTGCCCTCTGATCTCCTGCCCTAAAGGGAATTGCTGAGGACCATGGTCTTTGCTGGCCCCAGGGCCCCTCTCCAAGGAGTACTCACTACTAGCAAGCGGCAGCTGGTCCAGCCCACAGGCCCTCTCCCCAGCCTGCCTTTTAGGATTTGCTGAGTCAGTTGTTCAATGTCCTTATGACTCTTCCAAAGCAGAGGTCCTGCTGCTTCATGTGGAGGAAGCCCTGGCTCAGCCAAACCCTGACCCATTTGATATGGGTTTCAAGTGTGCCTTAGCAGGTGTTGGACTGGAAGGGCACAAGGGGCAGTGTTGCCATCCATGAGGCACCAAATCAGCAAGGGTATTGCTCAGGATTAGCAAAATTGAGGTAACTTGTCTTACCCTCTCAAATGTTTCTCTTTGATAGGATTAACTGAGCCTTGATCACTTACTTTCCTTGGCATTCTATGCTGGGCTTTTGCTTTGGAAACTTGGGCTTTAGGTTTTGTGGTAAGCAGTAAGCTGTACCAGTCCACTGCTTTACCCTTTAGATCTTCCAGAATTTTTCTTGCTGTGCTAGGGGTCTGAGGTGGAGAAGGCTTCCAGATGTGAAGCAGACTGGATCTCTGCATCCTGCTCTTGCTGACAGCACTGTGTGTTGGAGTTGTGCTGGAGCTATAGCTACTTGATTTTGATCTCAGAGAGAGAACACCCCTAGTCTTACCCCTGGCGGGTATCAGGAATTGAAGGGAGGGTATAGAAGGCAAGGGAAGCTTTATGACCACCCCAGCAAGTTGGGTAATTGTGTCTTGTCTGTCTTTTCCTCGGCCCTGGCTGCCATGAGGAAGATGCATTTGGAATAGATGTAATTTCCTGCTCGGTCACTGTTCATTTTCTTGCCATTTGTATTGTTTTTGAAACATGAACCCTGGCTGTCTTAGAATTTGTTATGTTGACCAGACTGGCCTTGAACTCCCAGAGATCCATCTGCTCTGCCTCCGGAGTGCTGAGATTACAGGCTACCGTGCCCAGAGTCTTCGCCATGTTTTTCTTTTCCAAATAGGGCTAGGCCTGGACACTGTCTTTAAGTCATCAAGTCTACACCAAGCTGTTCTGAAAGGGTCAGAGGAGGCCAGTGACTTGATAGGGTGACATGTGACCCAAATAAAGGAAAACCAGGCTTTTGCATCTAGCAACTGCCAAGTCAGAGGGGCAGGCAGCCAGTGCAGCCTGAGGAAGGATTCTGTAAAGTAGGAGCAGGAGTGTGGCTAAAGCCCACCGGCCGTGGGGAAAGATCTGGGAGGTCTTGTTTGAGAGGTTCTGAGGTCCCTGTAGGGTGAGGAAAAGCCACAGGAGAGAAAGCAAGTGGGTTGAGCCAATTTTTTGCCTGAGGTTGTGGGATACACAGCACTGGATAGCTTTCTTTGACAGGAAATTGGAGTCTTGGTTTTGGGTCATTTATGTGTTTATTTGTTGTTGTTGTTGCTTGTGAATTTTGTTTGTACACCCCACCATCACCACCACCATATACACAGGGTTTCTCTGTGTAGTTCTGACTGTCCTGGAACTCACTCAGGCTGGCCTCGAACTAAGAGATCCATCTGCTTCTGCCTCCTGAGTGCTGGGATTAAAGATCTGCACCACTACTGCCTGGCTTGTTTTGTTTTGTTTTGTTTAACACAGGGTCTTACACTGTAGTCAAAGATACTCTAGAACTCACTAGCTTAAGTTGGTGTCACACTCATGGCAATCCTCCTACCTTGAGATGCCGTACTTAGCTTTAGGGTCTGTGAGATAGATTGTTAGTAACTGAGATCCTGTTTTGGGGTTTGATA
>JADRCD010224533.1:0-66657 GCA_019843815.1 Montemys delectorum | reverse complement strand
TTTTTTTACTGGCTTGCTTTCCCTGGCTTGCTCAGCCTGCTCTCTTATAGAACCCAAGACTTTCAGCCCAGGGATGGCACCGCCCACAAGGGGCCCTACCCCCTTGATCACTAATTGAGAAAATCCCCCACAGCTAAATCTCATGGAGGCACTTCCCCAACTGAAACTCCCTTCTCTGTGATAACTCCAGCCTGTGTCAAGTTGACACAAAACTAGCCAATACAACATCTAATCCTTGTTTCCATACAAACATGACTACAGTGCTTTTACATTCTTGTCAGTATTTTGGATTTCCAGATTCCAAGATAATCAGGTGATTTAATAACTAGCAACTGTTACTTGATTAAATCAATTTCTATACATTTAAGAATAAACTAGAGGGCTGGTGAGGTGGCTGTCTCGAAAAACAACAACAAAAAAATTAAAATGTTAAGAATTAAGCATGATGGGGGCTGGAGAGATGGCTCAGTGGTTAAGAGCATGGACTGATCTTCTGAAGGTCCTGAGTTTGAATCCTAGCAAGCACATGATGGCTCACAACCATCCATAATGAGATCTGACTCCCTTTTCTGGAGTGTCTGAAGATAGCTACAGTGTAGTTACTAATAATAAATAAATAAATCTTTAAAAAAAAAAAAGAAGAAGAAACTAGACTTTAAATGGTTAAGTAAAATCAAGGAGCCGGGGTGGTAGCTATTAACTATAACCCCAGCACTTAGGAGGCACAAGCAGGCAGATCTCTGTGAATCTGAGGCCAGCCTGATCTACAGAGCAAGTTTCAGGCTAGCCAGGGTAACATAGTGGGCTTGGGAGATGGCTGAATGGGCAAAGTGCTTTTCCCTTTGTAATTATGAGGTTCAGATCCTCAGAATCCATGTAAATGTCTGGTGGGTATGGAGACGTGCTTATTAATTCAAGTTCTCAGACAGTAGAGGTGGGATCCCCTAAGAAAGTTGGATAGCTAGATGGGCAAAATTTTCTTAGTCTGGGCTCAAACTTGAGATCATGACTTTTTTTTTGAAAATGATTTTATTTATTTATCATATGAAAGTAAACTGTAGCTGTCTTCAGACACACCAGAGGGCATCAGATCTCATTACAAATGGTTGTGAGCCACCATGTGGTTGCTGGGATTTGAACTCAGGACCTTCAAAAGAGCAGTCAGTGCTCTTACCCACTGAGCCATCTCTCTAGCCCCCAAGAGACCGTGCCTTTGTTTGTTTGTTTGTTTTTCAAGACACGTTTTCTTTGTATCGCCACCACTGCCTGGCTTGAGACCCTGCTTTAATAATAAAGTGGAAAGAAATTGGGAAAAGACATGTGAAGTAATCTTAGGCCTCTTTATAATGCACACACTGACACTGACATACTCACCCTAACATACATGCACACACATTACACATGAGAAAAAACAAACAAAAAACTGATTACCAAAGAAAAAATCCAGAAAGACTGTTCTGTGGCATGTAAAGGTTGTATGAAATCCTAAATTCAGTGTACGTGAAGTCTTACTGGAATGCAGTTACATGTATTTGTTCAACTTGTGCCTACAGGGGTCTTCATTCTACACAGCGTTCTGTAGCGCAAGCCTGATGTTTGCCATTTATCCCTTTTACAGAAAGTTTACAACCCATAAGTTAAACTACTACATGCACAGTTATACCATTCTAATAATAAGCTCTGGGCTATTTGATTATAAAACACAAATGGAAACTATAAATAGGAAAATGTTCAGAGAAAGTTTCTTGCAGAATCTGAGTTTTTCAGTAGGTAAAGATAATTCTGAAAATGCTTTGTGTATATACAGCTGACACTTTTTCTTTTTTCTTTTCTTTCTTTTTTTTTTTTTTTGGTTTTTCAAGACAGGGTTTCTCTGTATAGCCCTGGCTGTCCTGGAACTCACTCTGTAGACCAGGCTGGCCTTGAACTCAGAAATCCACCTGCCTCTGCCTCCCAAGTGCTGGGATTAAAGGCGTGCGCCACCACCCTAGGCTTGACATTCAGCTTTCAAACCCAGTGGGGAACACCCTGAGTTGGACAATTTACAGTTGCTTGCCAGAGAAAAGAAAAAACTGCCATGCAAACGCTCTCCTAGGAGGCATGGCTAAGAACCAGAGTGGCTCTGGGAAGTTAGGCAGCAGTCCTAATGGTGGCACAATCTCTAAACACAGTAAGGTGGCTATACTTCATGAAGCCCCAAACTGGGATAAGCAGACTCAGAAGTGTGATTGTGTCAGGGGGAAGGTGCTGGTTTCTGAAACAAACTCAGACCTGCCATTGTGATACCTGCAGACCAGATGGAAATGTTCAGCTCTGAGGGCCAAACATATTAACAGACATTAGTTCTTGCTGAGAGGGTATTTTAACAGAGTTCAAAATATAAGAAAAGGCCAGCAAGATGGCTCAGTAGAGTAAAGGACCTTGGCACACAGACCTGATGACTTTAATCAAGTCCTGGGAACTGAGCTGGAACCCATGTAAAAATGAGAGAAGGCCTGTGAGATAGTTCAGCAATTAAAGACACTTGCTGGCTGAGTTCAAACCCTAGGACACACATGGTGGAAACAGAATCAACTCCAGCAGAGTGTTTTGACTTCCACACAAACACTGAAACCCACTCACCCACACGCATATGCAGACAGGCAGGCAGGCTGGAAGGAGAAGCTGGAGAGAAGGCCTAGGGGTTAAGAGCACTTACTGAACTTCAGATGTCTCAGTTTAGATCCCAGTATATACACAAGGGACTTACAATCACCTGCAACTCCAGCTCCAGGGAATCCCGTGTCCTCCATGGGACTGTGAGATTCCCAGAGGGACCTCCACACTCAAATCCCGGGAGTGACGACCCCACACACCACCAAGACATGGACTTGATGCAATCTGCAAGAGGCTTTTTATTCCAGCTAGCTGGGGCAAGACTCATATCCCTCACAGGGGTAGAGGAGTCTGGCCCCAACCAAAAATTTAAATAGGTTTTTATACCCACACAGTTGCTGGGGAAGAGGGTAGACTGAGGCAAAGGAAAGTACAGTGTGGTTTCTGATTGGTGCTGGCTCATGCTAGGGTCCAGGGGCGGGCTAGTCACCTGGCAATTGTTTTGGGCCAGGTTGTTTCTGGATTCTCGGGCCAAGTCGTCTTGGTTCTCTTGTTTTTTGGGTTCTGGGAACTGGCCTCCCATTGTTTCTAGGTTCTGGGAGCCGGTCTCCCACTGAGTTTAACTAATGGCTAAATTTCCACAGTACAGTTTGAAAACTTAATCTTACAGGACCAAAACTCATATGGTACACACACACACACACACACACACACACACATTTATTTTTAAGTGGAAGGAGAGCTCGAATTCCAGTTTTCCTCTGACTTTCACATGCGTGCCATGGACTCTGATGCCCTCAAAACATATACATATAATAATAAATAAAATTTTAAAAATTAAGTCAAGAAATACTTGCAACCTTAGGGATTTTTTTTTTTTTAAAGGAATGAGTTACTGAGGCTAAATATGTTGGTACAAGCCTGTAACTCCAGCACTTGGAAGATGAAAGCAGAAGGGTCTTGAATTTGAGACCAGCCATACATCTAAGTGAAAAGCAGCATAGGGTGCGTACCATAGCACTGCTTCAGGTAACAAAACCCAAAGGGTTTTTAAAGTGCACTAGGATGTAAAGCTGGAGCTGAAGGAGTTTGAAAATCAAGCTTCCAAATCAACACCCCCAAATTGAAACTGTTAAAAATTAAAGTGTTAGCTGGGCGGTGGTGGCGCACGCCTTTAATCCCAGCACTTGGGAGGCAGAGGCTGGAGGATTTCTGAGTTCGAGGCCAGCCTGGTCTACAGAGTGAGTTCCAGGACAGCCAGGGCTACACAGAGAAACCCTGTCTCGGAAAAAAAAAAATTAAAATGTTAAGAATAAGCATGAGGGGGGCTGGAGAGATGGCTCAGTGGTTAAGAGCACCGACTGCTCTTCTGAAGGTCCTGAATTCAAATCCCAGCAACTACATGATGGCTCACACCATCCGTAACAAGATCTGATGCCCTCTTCTGGAGTGTCTGAAGACAGCTACAATGTACTTACATTTAATAAATAAATAAATCTTTAAAAAAAAAAAAAAAAAAGCAGCAGCATGAGGGCTAGAGAGATGGTTCAGTGGTTAAGAACACTGACTGCTCTTCTAGGGTCCTGAATTCAATTCCCAGCAAACCACATGGTAGCTTACAACTATGTGTAGTGGAATCCAATGCCCTCTTCTGATGTATCTGAAGATAGTAACAGTATACTCATATACATAAAATAAACAAATTTTTTTAAAAAATAGGCACAATAAGGCTGGTGAGATGGCTCAGCGGGTAAGAGCACTGACTGTTTTTCCGAAGGTCATGAGTTCAAATCCCAGCAACCACATGGTGGCTCACAACCACCCATACCACCCATAAGGAGATCTGACCGCCCTCTTCTGGTGCATCTGAAGATAGCTACAGTGTACTTAATTATAATAATAAATAAATCTTTTTAAAAAAATAGGCATAATAGAACTAGGTTCTCTATTGGTTTGCTTGTCTGTCTGTCTGTCTTTCTGTTGTCTGCCTGTACTGAAGACTGAGTTCAGGGCCTTAGCTTCTACCACTGAGCCATCCACTTGCTGGCACACACGTTTTTAACATTTGCACACTCATCTCTGAGAGTGCTTCCTTTGCAGATTTGACCAAGCCTGTATCAAAAATATTTTTTCAGAAAGTTGCAACAAAATGTAATGTGAATTCTAACCTGCCAAGTATTATAAGAATCCACGTGTGGGCAATCTCCAACCCTTCACAGGCCTGTGCTCTCCTGAGAATTCAGTTGAGCAGCTTGTGTGCATCTCACCCATATGCTACCTGGTTTGGTTTAGTGTGACTGCATTTGGTCTGAATACATGCAGACATCTCTCCTTGTCATCACTCCCCAAGAAATTCTTTTTCCCCCTCTTGGGTTTTTCGAGACAGGGTTTCTGCATGTAGCCCTGGCTGTCCTAGAACTCACTCAGTAGACCAGGCTGGCCTTGAACTCAGAAATCCACATCTCTGCCTCCCAAGTGCTGGGATGAGAAGTTCTTATACATGCAAGCAACCATCCAAAGACACAAACTGTACTTTTTTTTTTTTAAAGATTTATTATTTATTTATTATAACACTGTAGCTGTCTTCAGACATACCAGAAGAGGGCATCAGATCTCATTATGGGTGGTTGTGATCCACCATGTGGTTGCTGGGATTTGAACTCAGGACCTTCAGGAGAGCAGTCGGTGCTCTTAAACACTGAGCCATCTCTCCAGCCCCCACAACTATACATTTTAAAGAGGCTTTTATATTGACTTACACTAGTACAATTCAAAGGGGGACAGCAAAGCGACTCTTACTTGCATTCTAAGGACATGTTAAGAACAGTTTATACTCAACCAGAGATTGCGCACTTACCAGTTTCTTCCCGGCTGCTACGATTGCACCACCCTCCTGCAGGCCAGGATGCTTCTCCTTTCACTTAGGATTGGAAACTCAGTGTACTCTCCTTTGGTGCCTTCCAGTCTGCTGATGTGCAAATGTGCACAAGAAGACGGCCACAATCCCTCTGCTTTCATCTTGTAGGTCACTTCAGAACGGTTGTATGTTCCCCAAATACCTAACACCACAGCTCACTCTTACTCTGGTATTCACTTTCACCTACGACACGGGAAATCTTCTGGTCAAATGTGTAAGATGATGATGTAAGAGCTCAAACAAAGACCTCCCAGCCACTAAAGGAGAGGATGTGTCTGTAATTACGACACAGGACAATAATCTTTCAGAGTGACAGACAGTTCTTTTAAAAATGCCTTACAGACAGGCAGTGGTGGCGCATGCCTTTAATACCAGCACTTGGGAGGCAGAGGCAGGTGGATTTCTGAGTTTGAGGCCAGCCTGGTCTACAGAGTGAGTTCTAGGATAGCCAGGGCGATACATAGAAACTCTGTCTGGAAAAACCAAGGGGGAAAAAAAAGGATTCTATGTACTAAAACTCAGAGATCCGCCTGCCTCTGCCTCCTGAGTGCTGGGATTAAAGGGGTGAGCTACTGTGCCTGGCCACTTTCCACTTCTCCATAAACTGCTTTCTTTCCTGTTTCTCACAAACGCAGTAATCCATTAGGCATATTTATTTGAAACAATATTTTAGTTGAAACAAAGAGAAATGCAGAAGGAAAGAAATAATTGTCTTCGAAAAGTGCATAACTGAGATTTATTTATTTGGTACATGGGAAATTCTCAGAAAACAATGAAAATTAAGGGCCCAAAGATGGCTCAGCAGGTAAAGGCATCTGTTTACCAAGCCTGATGCTCTGAGTTCTATCACCAAGACCCACACTGTACCAGAGAACTGATTCCTCTAACTTGTCTCTGAGCTCCACACACAGGCCACGGCACACATAGGCCCATGTACACACAGATACACAAAATAAAGACAAATGTAATAAAAAAATTAATAGGGAAAATAAAAATGAGGTGTCACCATGTTTAATTTTCTTTTCCTTCAATTTAGAATGAAAATGGGAAGAGGAAGGAGAGGGGAACAAGCAGGTGAACAGGTTTGTAATCCGCTAAGTTACTATTGTTGCTCAGGAAGGGTGGTTTTGTGCAAAATACCCTCCTAACAGCAGAGTGAAGAGCCATCGTGTCCAAGGAGCTGATGACCATGAGCCGCATCAAAGTACTACAGGCCTCTGAGAGCACACTCACAGCCCTCTAAATAGATCTACTATACACATCCAGCAACTTCCTTCCTACCGAATGGTACTTTTTTGTATAAAAAAAAATAATGTCTAAACTAGAAAGGTAGAAATTAGAGGAGCAGATACCCACCTGGACAGAGATATTTACCTCAGAAGACAAAAAACCTCAAGATCACAGTACACAGCAGTTATTTATTTAAATACTTGAAAAGGTCAATGATGGAAAAAATAGGTTTATTGTGAGAGTTTATATTCATTAGATTTATTTTACCATTAGAAAAGTGTTGCCTCTAGGTTATCCTGGCCAGATAGAGAACACGTCATGACACATGCAGCTACAGCAATAACTACACAGACACGGCCATTAAGGGTGGTTTCACTTCAGGTGGGATTCAGCAGTGGTCAGAGTGGCTTCTTTATTATAACTAAAAACATTGATAATATACAAACTTTTCCCCATTTGATTGAAAGGCTATAAAATCCACACTCTGACAAAGAAGCCATGTGGTGACACAGGTAAGCTCCGCTAGCTGCTCCTGCCTCAGGTCCTCAGCCATACACTCAGCTCTATAAGTTTCTAGGTTTCATGACGGCTTTGATGCCGGCCTACCACAAGTGACGAAAACAGAGTGGTTTTGGAAAGCTGACCTTGACTCCTGTGTGATCTTAA
This sequence comes from Montemys delectorum, assembly GCA_019843815.1. Taxonomy (NCBI): domain Eukaryota; kingdom Metazoa; phylum Chordata; class Mammalia; order Rodentia; family Muridae; genus Montemys; species Montemys delectorum. Next base: position 59,249 of record JADRCD010224533.1, on the reverse strand, counting down.
AAATGGAGAGAAACGGCTACACAAGCCAAAGGCTCATTCTGAGTCACTGTGAAATAAATATGTGATGCCTGAGTAAACACAATCTCTGGGTGACTGAAACCTAGCAGGGTGAGCCAACTGAACAATATGACACTACTGTAGAAATGTCTGGAAACACCATTTCTAGAGGTCAGTTCAGGAGACCATATCTTGCTTGAATATGTACATTATTTACAAAATATTCCCTTTTGGCCTCTGAAATTTAGCCACTTACATTTGGCTACTAAGATGTTTTCTTTCCACATGCCAGCCAATACTGCAGTCATTACCATGAGTAAAATACTCTTATGCATGAATTACAAATATTAATAAAGTAACTCTGCATGTATAAATATCTCAATGTTTCTAGCAGAACTTCAAGCATTCAGAATGTACATAAAGCATGTGTTTTGGTAGGCCGGCTCCTTTTCTTAATCATCGTTGCTTCAGTAGTGCTCTGTACATAGCGAAGCCCACAACTGCAAACACAGTAGCACCAAAGCTTGCTCGAAGCCAGAATGTTGAGCTCTTGAGGTCAGCTTGTGTCACGTGCCTGCAGTCAGAAAACACAATTAATATTTAAAACACTATTAGTAGGAAAAAGTTCCAGTACTACTCTAGCTGTCTATCTGGGGGGGGGGAAGTATTAGCACACTTGTCAGGCTAACGCTTACCAAACATTGATCAGTATGGCTATACGTACAATACAGACATCAGTAAAGACAAATGCCTTTACAATTAGCTACTACTTGGAAGTTAACACCTACATTTTTATGTGTTTTTGTCACATGGGAAATGAAATCAGATAAATCAGCTGAATACTTTTTAATGTCATCATAGTCCTTCAAAATGAGAACTAGGCTGGCATCCCTCATTTTCATGGCTACATTCATGGTATGTGAGGGAGACAACTCTTCTGTCCTCAGGAATCAAAGGCTATCTTGTAAGCAGTTAATTGACAAGTGACAATACTGTCTCAAGAGCAATGACATTAACCCCCTCTAAAAATTCCAAGGAGGAAGAGAAGATTGACCAGTTTGCATTAGTTTGGTTACTGCTAATTAAAGAGAAAAAACCCAAAAACTAAACCCAACAAACCTTGATGTTAGTCAGACAGGCAGTGATAATGACAGCAAATGAAGGGCATGATGTAATGTGATGCACCAAAAGGTAACGGCACAAAAGAAGCCATATTATGCATGACAAGATCAGGGAGAACCTGTGCCACAAACTGAGTTTGTGAGCATGTTTAGTTGTTAACACTGCTAAGCACCCTCAGGCATATCAAGTATGACAGCTTACCATGACCAGGACAGAGCTTAAAGCAATGGTCTGAACACTGTATTTAAGTGTCAGTGAAAGGAGTTAGGCTGGGCTGTCAGGTAAGCAGACACAAAAGAGGTGCTATGAGGACTTCCAGAACTAAGAGCTCAGTTTAGACTGTCTTTGCTATTTACAATTAGGCAGATTTGAAGCAAAAGTCAGATCATTAAAAGAAGAAGACACTGTTGTGTGCAAAGGAATGTAAGAGCCAAGAGTTCAAGTCGTACATAACTATTTAGCCTTAATCATAGCTACACAAGTTCGGATTAGTTCTCACAAATGCAATCTGTTCTTCCCTAGAAACCACTGCAACACAAGCCAGTGCTCCATGCTCCTCACCACAGGCAAGCAACACATCACTCCACAGCTCATCCTCACCCCAAGACTCTTCTCCCACAACTGTGTTTTACACAGCAAAGTGATATCACACAGTTCATTCTACATTTTAAGTTAGTTCTTCTAGCAGGCATTGTTTTTTAAAAGGTTAGGGAAGAGAATATTCAGATCTCAGTTTGTTCTAGCTGGGAAGATTCTAACAAGGCCAGCCCAGTGGTGGTGGGAAATGTTACCTGTCATCAAGAAAAAGCTGACCATGAGATGACTCCATGAAGATGGAATCTTCTAGAGAGCTGACGGCGTGCACCTGGTGAGTAACACTGCCTTCGTCGTCTGCTAACAGCATGGCACCCCACTCAGCTACCCGGGATTTTAACCTTTCACACACATGCACACAGTTGGCAGTTCACAGCAGAGCTCACGGAAGAACAGGACTCAAAATAACATCTTTCAATTAAATATCCTACATATATTTTAGGTTGCTTTTCTTATCAGATTGAATCTTATGCTTTCTATATTTAAAATATATGTATTATACAGATAACTGCTGAGTTAAAAACAATCTCTAAGTACTCTTAAAACATTCATGTATTGAACAAGGAGCCCGAAGCTGCTACATGCATCTCCCACATAACTCTTAGGAGGCTGGTCTTCATATACATGAGTCACTGAGAAAAATCCTTCAAACCACTATTTTAAGCACTACCTGACAAAACCTGACAGCCACAGTAGTCACTCAAATGGGGTTAACAATCATTGTCATGAAGTTTATGTACTGAGAATTTCAGAATGCTAAAAACTAAAAGTACTATCCATGAAAAAAAAGAATGACTCCAATATTCCAAACTGTTAGATCATCAGGAATCCAGACTGAGATGAACAGAGTTTGCATTTTTTTTTCTTTTCTTCTTTTGGTTTTTCAAGACAGGGTTTCTCTATATAGCCCTGGCTGTCCTGGAACTCACTCTGTAGACCAGGCTGGCCTCGAACTCAGAAATCCGCCTGTCTCTGCCTCCCAAATGCTAGGATTAAAGGCATGCGCCACCCACTGCCCGGCCGGAGTTTGCATTTCTAACAGGCAAAGAGATGACTTAAAGCAGTGGTTCTCAACCTGGGATTGTGGCCCTGTAGGGTATCAAATGACCTTTCACAGGGTTCACCTAAAACCATCAGAAAACACATATACTTACAATTTGTAATAGCAGCAAAATATCAGTTATGAAGTAGCAATGAAAATACTGCTATGGTGAGAGGTCACCACACAACATGAGGAACTGTATTAAAGGGTCACAGCATTAGGACTGAGAACCACTGATTTAAAGTAACATCACAGGCTGAAAGTGTCTTAGAGCTTTTGCTTCAACTGTGAGTGCTTATTTACAGGTAATACTGGGGAATAACCTAGGGCCTTGCACATCCTATCACTAAGCTACATCTCTAGTTCTATTTATTTTATTTTGAAGCAGGGATTTGTGATGTGCCTTGAGCCTAGGATCCCCCCACTTCTGCCTCCCTGGGTTAGAATTATGGGCAGGAGCCACTATGCCCAGACAGCTTGTTTTTGTTTATTTTTTTTCCTTTTTCCTTCAGTGTACAAGAAGAAAGCAATGAACATTAAAGGTAGCCATCGTCACACCAGCATCTGTCACAATTAGTTCTCATCAACATTCCTTAAATGTGTGTTTCAAGAAGTTCCCTTTGTCGCTGTTGTTTCAAGTTTTGTTACTTGTGTGGGGGTGAGGAGAATGTGGGGGAGGGCAGTGCTGCAAGTGGAGGTCAGAGGCCAACACGAAGGGGTCAGTTTTCTTCCAAGTATGTGCTGAAGTCAAGAATGCTTCCTCAAGCAGTAAAACCCAAGTTTATATGATTTAGACACATAGGAAATGCTCCATAATCTCTGTGCTGACTAGGGATGCTTAAAGAACAAATCAGGCAAACTCTACCTCATCATATTTTTTAATATATTTAGTGATTTTAAGTATGCTGCCACAGCCAACTTCCTTGTTATGTTTGTTGTTGTATTTTAAATATTTTATTTGATTTTGTAATGTGTTTTGTCCGTCTGTATGCATGCCTTTACCCTTAGAGGTCAGAAGGAGAACATCAGGATGCTGGATGCCCTGGATCTAGAGTTACTGATGGTTGTGAACTATCATGTGGGTGCTGGGTTTAACCACTGCACTGTTTCTCCAGCTCACCTGCTATACTCTCAGTATTACTTTAATTAGTATTTCCTTATAACTTCTTAGAAAGGAATCTGATGTGTTAATTTGTATTCCTTTTATCTTTCCATTTATCCTTTCTAACTATAACTCATAGGAAACAAATGCACTGACACAGTGATAATCTAACTTTACAAGTCCATTTATGTATCTCAGGGATGAACTTTTAAGAAAATACTCTTAGCTGGGCGGTGATGGCACACGCCTGTAATCCCAGCACTTGGGAGGCAGAGGCAAGCAGATTTCTGAGTTTGAGGCCAGCCTGGTCTACAGAGTGAGTTCCAGGACAGCCAGGGCTATACAGGGAAAACCTGTCTCCAAAAAAACCAAAAAAACCAAAAAAAACCAAAAACCCAAAAAAACAAAAAAACAACTTCTGAGATAACTGTTATCTCAGTTATAGGGCACAGAAGTATTATCTACAGCTTTTCTTTTTCTTCAAATTACATATCTCAAGTTGAAAACTATTACAAAAGGTTACCAAAACTATAATCAAATTCTGCTATTATTATAATTAAGTACACTGTAGCTGTCTTCAGACACACCAGAAGAGGGCATCAGATCTTATCACAGGCGGTTGTGAGCTACCATATGGTTGCTGGGATTTGAACTCAGGACCTTCAGTAGAGCAGTCAGTCTTACATGCTGAGCCATCTCGCCAGCCCAAATGAGATTTTTTTTTTTCAAGACAGGGTTTCTCTGTGTAGCCCTGGCTGTTGTGGAACTTACTCTGTAAATCAGGCTGGTCTCAAACTCAGAAATCCGCCTGCCTCTGCCTCCCAAATGCTGGGACTAAGGGCATACGCTACCACTGCCCGGCTATATATGCCATTAAAAAAGGTTTGTGGGTCTCCTTTCTTCATTTCTCTAAGTGTTTCTACACAGCATTTCCTACATTTATGTCTAATAATAGTGTGTATGTGAGTGTGTGTGTGTGTGTGTGTGTGTGTATGTGTGTGTATGTGAGTGTATGTGAGTGTATGTGAGTGTATGTGTGTGGCCACAAATTCAACGTCTGGCTTCATGCATGTGGGGCAAGCCTAACACTGACCTGTAGTCCTGGCCCTGTGAATACAGTTCTCCAAATAGAACTAGAAAGGATGAACTATTTTAATAAGTTTCTCAGGGGAAATTAAGAAATCAATGCAGAGCACGCAGTAGAGATAAACTGTGACAGGAATCACAAGCAAGCTGTTAACTGAGCATTTCTAATAGTGACATGCTTTGTAAAAGAGTGTAGGTATGTACTGAAGTCAAGAATGCTTCCTCAAGCAGTAAAAACTCAAGTTTATATGATTTAGACACATAGGAAATGCTTTATAATCTCTGTGTTGACTAGGGATGCTTAAAGAACAAATCAGGCAAACTCTACCTCATCATACTCTTCAAAAATACAAACTAAATGGAAAATAACCTGAAATCTTAAGCAGGAGCAACTGACTAAGAATCTGTGATACAAGTTTTTGAGTTATTTTAAATTTAATTATAGGGGCTGGAGAGAGAGCTCAGAAGAAAAGAGAACTCACTACTTTCCTAGAGGACTTGAATTCAAGTCCCACCACACACATGGCTGACTACAGTTCCAGGGGATCTGACACCCTCTTTCGGCCTTCTCAGGTACCAGGAATGTATATAGTGGTATACATACACACATGCAGGCAAAAGCCTCATTTACATAAGGTAAATCTAAAAGGAAAAAAAACCCTATCTGTGTTCTATATATAGAGTTAAAGAACTATCCTTAAAGATATATGAAGGAAAGCAGAGGATGAATACAAGACACCAAGACAGGGTTCTTTGTGCATGTTACTGTACTACAGCATGGTAGTGTAAAAGTACTAGAGTCCTGGAATTTAAGATCCTAGAACCCATCCTTTTCAGATAACTCTTTAAAGAAGCAACTCATTTTGATCTGGCAGTAATAAAGTCCTTTAAAAAAAAAAAAAAGAGCACCTAAATAAAGTAACATGAATTCCAACAACATAAGGAAAGAAGCTTATAGAGAGAATCCCTTATGCAATGGATGGAAGCATCACTTGTCAGTAAAATGTTATTTGCCTATTAGCTTAGGCAGGAAATAGGGAGGTGGATGTCCCAATACACAGAGAGGCTTTCTAGGACAGAGGTAGGTATGGGAAAGATTCGCCTTAAACTCTGAGGAGGATGGTGGCAGAAACTAGGGGAGATGTAACTAATCACATGGCAGGTCTTAGAATAGAATTAATGGGATAACTGAGTTATGAGCTATTGGGAACAAGTCAAAGCTTTTGGCCTAGGCATTTATTCGTGAAATATTAAGTCTCAGATTTGTTACAGAAGTTGGGTGATTATCAAAGTAAGTGATAAGTAGCTTAAAATAAACCTCACATAAAATCAGTTTTAAAATGTATTAAAAATACAATGGGAACAATATCTATCCATAGCATCTTTAAGTTAGCAAATAGTGAAATTTATGCACTTAGCTACCAAAGTAAAATGCTACCACTGAACTTAAGCAATATCAAGAATAAATTATTTAAGTGGTGAATGCAAATAAAACGGGCTAACAAAAATCCTAAAACTGAAATAGACACCAAAGAAAATCACACCAAAATAGTGAGTTGTAAAATAAACAATTTTGATTAAATTATAAATTAGGAAAAGTGAGAAGAGTATATATAGAAACCTTGCTTTGAAAGAGATCAAGAGCCGGGCAGTGGTGGCACACGCCTTTAATCCCAGCACTTGGGAGGCAGAGGCAGGCGGATCTCTGAGTTCAAGGCCAGCCTAGTCTACAGAGTGAGTTCCAGGACAGCCAAGGCTACACAGAGAAACCCTGTCTCAAAAAAACAAAAAAAAAAAAAAAAAAAGAGAGTGATCAAGAGGCTTTAGAAAGGGAGAAAGAACATAACCAAACTACACTGTATGAAAATTTAAAAAGATAATTAAAAATCACTAAGTAGGTGACTGAAAGAAAAGAATACCTAAAGGACAGATTAACTCCGTAGCACTCTCCTATCCAGAAACACTATCATATAAAGCAGTTCTCAAGTCAGCATAATAGGTAATAAGTTAGAATTCTGGATAGTTCAAACCAATAAACAAGCTCATTCCTATATATTTAGTTCATCCCTTTCAGATTCAAAAAAGTGTTTACACATTAAAATGGTCTCAAATGGTGTTTTCCCCAGTAACAAACTTTACAGTGTTGGAAATGAATGCAAAGCTCAGGTGCCCTGACTACCAGTGCATCTTCCTTCCAGTGTGGGTGGGCAATAGGAACGGAGCTGTAGGTCCCCGTGTTTGAATGCTTGGCTTAGGAAGTGGCACTACTAGGAGGTATGGCCTTGTTAGATGAAGTGTGCCACTGTGGAGGTGGGATTTGAGATCTCATATATGCTCAAGTCCGGCCAGTTTGACACATTCTCCTTCCGCTGCCCTCAGATCAAGATACAGAACGCTCAGGTCTTCCAACACCAAGTATGTCTGCATGGTGTCATACTTCCCACCATGATGATAATGGCCAAAACTGTAAGCTAGCCCCAAATTAAATGTTTTCCTTTATAAGAGTTGCCTTGATCGTGGTGTATCTTCACAGTGATAAAACCCTAACTAAGACAGAAGTTGGTACCAGGAGTGCGGTATTGCTGTGATAGGCCTGACCATGCTTTTGTTTAGAGAAATGTGGATTTTGGGACTTGGATTTAGGAAAGCAGTGGAATGCTTGGAGCACTGCTTAATGGGCCATCCTAGAAGCAGCATAAGACAGTGGTGCTGAGGGGATTTGCAGGGTGGGGACCTGGCACAGCAGGTTTCAGAGAATTTGGACTTTTAAATATTGTTGAGACTGTGACAGACTATGGGGACTTTTGAAGTAGGACTAAATGCATTTTGTATTCTGGTATGGCTACAAGCGTATGGGGGGCAGGGAGTAGAAGATGGTGGTTTGAATAGAATTGTGCCCTCCTCCTTTCTATAGAACAGAACAGAATAGATTCATGTGTTGGCTAGTAGGGAGTGTCATACTAGAAGGTGTGGCCTTGCTGGAGGAAATGTGTCCCTGTGGAGGTTTCATATATGCTCAAGTTTGGCCAATGTGACAGTCTCCTTCTGCTGCCTTTAGATCAAGATGTAGAACTCTCGGCTTCTCCAGCACCATGTCTGCCTGCACACTGCCATCTTCCCTCCATGAGAATGGACTGAACCTCTGAAACTGTAAGCCAGCCTTAATTAAATGTTTTTCTTTATCAGAGTTGCTATGCTCATGATGCTCTTCACAGCAAGAAAATCCTAACTAAGACAAAACTATGAAACTATTCAGATATGAAATATGTGTTTGTATGTAGCCCTTGCTGTCCTGGAACTCACACAGCTCCTCCTGTCCCTGCCTCTGAAGTGCTGGGTTAAAATTGTGCTTGCTTTCCTGCACGTATGTGTGCATGTGCCCCTGGGCCCACTGTCTTTAACCCACACAGTGAGGAGTGGGAACCCTCCTCAGGGAATGAGGCTCAGCTAAGAGTCCTTTGATGACTTTTAATGAAGTACCTGGCTTTTTTCCTGCTTATATTAACAATATTAAGACATGCTTAGCATGGCAACCTATAGTGACCAACCAACAAATGCTGTCAAAACCTGAGAAAGTCTCCATTCTCCTCTTGCCACACAAACACTTTTCCTTGGGTAAGTAGTAAACAGAGACACTGTCATCCCTTAGTGTCCTCTTTTTCTGCTGTATTTGTTTGTGACGGGTTCTTGAACTTGTGGTAATCTCTTGCCTCAGCACTATACAAGGTTCTGTCTGCCTCCATTTTCAAGGGACTTTACCTTAAAACTAAGACTGTAGCTGGGCGGTAGTGGTGCACGCCTTTAATCCCAGCAGTTGGGAGGCAGAGGCAGGTGGATTTCTGAGTTTGAGGCCAGCCTGGTCTACAGAGTGAGTTCCAGGACAGCAAGGCTACAGAGAAACCCTGTCTTGAACCCCGCCCCCAAAACAAAAAACAAAAAAAAACAAAAACAACAACAACAACAAAAAAACTAAGACTGCAAAATGGTGGCTTATACACACACTTTATTCTGGTAATTTCTAAAGTTGTTAATGCACATTTGTCAATTACCAGAATATTTCACATCAAATTTTGTTTTTTTGGTGGGATTTTGTTTGTTTAGACAAGGTGTGTAGCCCTGGCTATCCTGGAAGTCTGTAGATCAGGCTGGCCTGGAACTCAGAGATCCACTTGCCTCTGCCTGGAGTGCTACGACTAAAGGCTTGTGCCACCACAGGGCCTCATTCTAGCCCGTTAGAACGAATTCTGTGGTACTAGCTGGTTTCAAACGCATAGTAATTCTCCTGCCTCAGCCTCTCTAGTGTTGGGATTAGAAGAGTGGGTAATTGCACATAACAAGCTCATTTCACATAAAACTTCTTTTGGTCTTTTGTAGAATCAGAAAGCTAGCCAACAGCAGTCTCACCCAGCACAGAATAGCGCTGAACAGTGAGTGCCTCTTGCAGACAGGCCTGTTCCAGCTGCCATCTCTCCTCACACTTGGACACTTCATCCACCTACATCCTCATCTACAATTCTAGATCCTTTGGGAACTGAATTTGGGCCTCCACCCACCCACACTGCTTTCCTCCACACTTTTATAACCTACAAGAAACTTAGTATAGAACCCCTGAAGTTCGCCGGGCAGTGGTGGCGCACACCTTTAATCCCAGCACTTGGGAGGCAGAGGCAGGTGGATTTCTGAGTTCGAGGCCAGCCTGGTCCACAGAGTGAGTTCGAGGACAGCCAGGGCTATACAGAGAAACCTTGTCTCAAACAAACAAACAAACAAACAAAAAGAACCCCTGAAGTCCACTGCATTTCTATCCAATATATGGCAAAGCTGCAACTGAGGTGAGAAGGGCGTCCTCTTAAGCGGACCTTTCCTTCTGTTCTTCATCCCCAGAAGTCAGTGATGAGTGCTCACAATGTTGTTAATCACTTCCCACTTTAACAGGTGTGACACAAAGGGCTCACCTGTTAGAGGATCTCGATGGAGGGCAAGTTCATTAATTTAATGTATCTCCAAACTATCTCACCTAGAAACTGACCAATTGGGAAAATTGTCACCAATGCTACAGAGAATGGCTCAGTCTGCTATGACAGCAGTTAAGAGCTTCCAGAAGAGATACTGAAATGGATGGTTTGCGATTACTGTAAGCCAAGGTAGGCTCACCAAGAATAAGATATCAAACAGATGTCACTTTCTATTTAATAGATAAATGTGACAAAAATTATAGACTGATTAAAAAAAAACTTTCCTAAAACTCCTGATAGTTAAGAAGATACAGTGTGTACTAGTGTACTAGGTAATGATATATAAAGTATACTAGATAATAATATGTAATATATATTAGGTAACATACAATATATACTAGGTAATATACAATGTATATTAGATAATGATGAAAATATATATGTGTATATATATGTGTGTGTGTGTATATACATATATATATACACACATATACATTTTTTTTTGAGGTAGGTTCTCAGGATGAAGTTCAGTCATGTCTCAAACTTAGTGTGTGAACTAGGCTGGCCTTGAACTGGAGATCTTCCTGCCTCAGCTATCTGAGTGCTGGGTGTGCCACCATACCCAGCTTAATGATACAACAGTTTTTAAACATTATTACTTATTGCTTTATTTTTTGAAATAGCTCAGGCTAGCCTCAAACTCTTTATGTAAACCAATTCCTCATCCTCCCACCTCAGCCTCTCAGGTGATGGGATTACAGATGTGTCTCCCACACCTGGATCAAGTATTATTTTTTGCCAACTAAATTTTACATCTATCATTGGCAGAGTTTCCTATGGCTTGTCCACTTCCTTTCTTTCCAATATTATTTATCAATAACTTGAAAACTAAAACATCTAATCTATGTAATTTGCAAATAAGAAAATGATTGTTATATAATAGGACAAATTATAAAAATGAATAACTGAGCTAGAACAAATGGATTAAAAGAGTGACATTTAGTAGAGAGATATATGTATGTGTATTTCCATTTAAAATGTCAACTAAAATATTAAAGACACAATTAGCGAGGAAGGGACATTTGCTTTAATAGTGCATCTTCCGATTAACCGCAGTTAATTATTAACTGCTGTTAATAATACATGCCAACAGTGGGTGGGCTGCTAAAACCTTTAGTCATGAATTAGATGGATGCTGAACCTGTGTTGGCTGGTTCTAGACCAGTCAGACAACAGCTGCAGCACTGTCAGCCACGATCTGTGGCACCTGCTAACTTAAGGGAACTTCAGATGGCAACTAGGAATGATGAGGTCACTAAAGTCACCACTCTGCTGCCTGGAGAAGAGAATGTCCGAAGGACTGCTAGGTTGATGGAGAAGAGTGGTCGTATGCTGTTCTAAAGGACAGAGCCAAAACTAACACAGGAAAGCTACAGGAAAAACATCTTACTTAAGAAATTAAGAGCAAAAGCAAAACTTCTCTCCAAAACAGAAAGCTGTAAGCAAATAGCTACCTCCCAGGAAGGCATGCAGAGAGCGCTGTTCTCCCGGTACTAGCGAGATGAGTTTCAGAATCTTCTAACTCTGAAGACCCAACACCAGAGCTCCTGGGTTTGTTTGATTTGAACTAGCCTTACTCTTTTGCCAGTCACCATGGGGGAAATCTGTCTCATTGCAAGATACTCTCAAAAGACAGAGGGAGAACTTTACTACCAGGAGAGCAAGATAATCCCTCCAAAGCAGTACTTAAAGGGGCTACATTCTTATTCTGGAGCTGTTACTGCTCAAAGCATCACTAAAACACTTACAGAATGCCTTTAACACTCTTTGCTAACAGTCAGCACCTCATAGGCTCAACTCCTACATTGGTGATGGCCACATACCAGACTATTTAATTCAGTTAGAGTCATGATATAGATGTAGCTAGAGTATTCAAGGATGAGCCAAGTAGCTGAGCCATTTTAAACTAAATCTATTATTAGCTTGATCATATGTTTAATCAAGCCTAGCTCTTAACTGTATTTAGATAATTTGAAAAAACAAATTCATCCTTAGACATATATAAATTTGACATAAAATATAAACTAATATTACATAGGCTTTAAATTTAAAAAAATTTAAAAGGGTAGCATGGTAAGAATAAAAATAAAAGTTCATTGCTTTAAAAAAATAAATGCATCCCTTTCCCCATTTCATTTTGAAAAAAATACATTACTTTCTAGGGCTATGTCATAGCTTAGCTCACTAAGAATGACTTCAGTAAGTAATCTGCTTATTTGGAATAAACAGGGTTAATAAACTTGAGGGAGGAGGGCTTAGAATCCAGCATTTCAGCTCTCTTTTATCTGTTCCATACTTTAAAGCTGATTATTAGTCTTGTTTCTAGAAGCCATGTTCTTTCAAGTAAACATTCCAGGTACTTTTTTTTCCCAAGAGGAATTCTGGAAGTATAAATGGTTTCAAGAAAAGAATACAATTCATATTAGTATGGTCTGCATATGGTATGTCATAGCAACATGAACTAAATACAGGACAGTGTTTTTGATTTTGGATTGACATATCTTTTCCTTACTACAAAAGTACTCCTAATCTACAACTCACACCCAAAAGACTATAACATCCATATACATATTATGTCCTAAAATGGAACAGATAACTACTTTCCTAATGAAAAAGACTAAATCTTGTTTTATAGTCCCAAAATAGACCTATTAATTAAAAAACATTATTAATGATGATTCCCAAACTAAACATTGCCACCATATTGAGACTTTCAGTGGGAGTTAGTGGGGGGTCAGTTGGCTTTTGCCTTTGTAGTGAGTAGCTATATAGTAAGTAGTTTTCCACTTTTTCTTTTGTATTTTAACAGAATGCCTGGTACCCAGTAAATAAAGTTAAGAACCTGTTAAGAACTGCAGTGAAGATTTTGTTCTTTACAGATTGCAGCAAGTCTGAGTTGAGGAAGTTCTGACAGATGCAAAATGTACACCTGTTGCAGGTGCACATGCAGCGTAACCGGGCATGGCTGTGAACACACAGAAGGACAGGGTTGAGTTCTCACTTATAAATACGGCACAAGCCGAGGGTGCCAGCTGAAAACAACAGGCATAAGCAACACTGTTTGTAGAAAGGAGAAGGACAGTGTGGGGCATGCTAGAGTTGTGCAGAATTCCACATTTGCTGGAAACATGGTTAGCAGGAACAGTTCCTCCTCCCTCCCTATAGAAAGTCTAGGGAATATTAGCTAACACTTTAAAAAAAACTGTTGGAGGAGGAGTGGAATCATCATTAGATGAGTTTTAGTGGAATACATATGCACAGCAATAGATGGCACCCTCAACTAAATTAATAAAAATAAAACTTGAGTAAGCCATAGCACCGACTGAAAGGACAGGTTTGCTAGCATTTGAGTAAGCACTGCCTTTTCTTCCTCCTCCCTCAGCATACACGCATGCCTGGGAACCAGGAAGGAGAAGGTGACAAACGTACAAAAGCCAACCCTACAAAGATATGAACTGCATTGTCTTTAATTCACCAAGCACCCTGGCTCCCAAAGGAAATCAGAGTGCTTCATAAATTTATATTAGAAGAAATGCAGGGTTAATTTCATCAGCTACAGAACAGCAGCTCAAAGTATGACGGATGACACTCTGGTACGGATGTAAAAATCTGCAATGAGCCAATTGAATCAGTTATGAAATTGAAGGGCTGACTCCTTTCTGGTTGAGTGGAGTTTCACTGGTTAGCGCAGGCACATGGGGTAACCCACTTCACCTAAGCTCGGACTAGAACGCAGGGCCTTCAATGACTGTTCAGTGGTCAGACAAAGCCAGCCATCACCCCACCCATGACAAGGTACTGACTGGTGCAGAACCCACTAAAAAGAGCACCATTGGATGAATTAATGCCATCACTCCCTGGGACATCTGATCATTTTCAGAGGCTTCTCAGTCAAAGGACTTGGCTTAGCCGTGAGAGCTGATGAGACCAGAGTGTGCAGTGGCGTGGTGGTGGCCATTAGCAGTATCCCAAAAGTGCCTAACTCCCAATATGAAGAAAAACGAGAAATCAATTTTGAGAATTAATGCTCAAGATATTTCTTTTTAAAACCTGGCTTGTGGTGAAGAATTGTATCTCTGCTACCAAGACTCTGCCAGCTGTCATACTGGAATCCATCTGTGATTTTATAAACTTGATCTGACTCTTCTATACACACATGGCTCCACCCACCAAAAAGGAGAGATGCAAAGTATGCTGAGCAACAGGGAGATGCTTCATGAGAAGTGGTTTGTAGTTGATTACATAGTTAGTGTCCATATATGTACATTTATCATATATACACACACACACACACATACATACACACAAGTTAGCACGAGTGCTTTAGAGACACAGCTCTAGGCCACCTGCAGCCACCTATGCAGCTGGAGGGGTACTGACACAGCAGGGACAGCACTGAGTTACAGCTAGGCAGGGGGTCTGACCAAGCAGTGCGTTTCTAGATAGTTCTAAATATTAACAGCAATCAAGGAGATTTGGCCACCCTATAAGAAAATGTAAACAAATCCCACAGAATCATAAAGAAAAAGTAACTTACAAAGCAGTTTTTAGAAAGACCCAGATTTTTCTCAAATTCTCTATTCTATCAGTGCTGCCCATGTCTCGGGAGAGGCTGCCTCTGTAATGATCCTCTCTGTAGATAACATACATGAGAGTTTTAAAGCAAAGGTAAAACAAGGGTTTTTAAATCTTATATTAATAGGAATGAATTGTCTTCCAATACCGACAGAAAAGCAAAGGTTTGCTGTTTTTTTTTTCTCAAATATTTAATAGAACACCAATATACTATGACTTAAAAATCTGTACAATTAACACCTTTTTGGAAAGCATTAGTCTTTGTTTATAATAATGTTTAATTACTACTGTTGTATTTGAGTATTGTATTGATTATAGTCTATTCTAGTTTTCATGAGAAAAATGACTTAAAGACTGACAAGAGAAATCAACAGAGTATGCTCTAAACTCCTGAGAAACGCACTGCCTGAAAAGCTGTTTATGTTACGAAATAGAATTTATACAAAAACCTACTTGAGTTGGATGTCATTGAGATCATGCAATTTTAAGGCAGTTAGTAAACTATGAAGATAGCCATAGTTATATGCTTGTATATATGCATGTATAGATATAATAAATGTACATGAAATTTATGGCTATAAGAATACAAAATCTGTACATAGTGGACAGTGCACTTGTAACTCTTTATAGCACTTTTAAAAAGGCAAATCTTGAATTAATAAAATTTAAGCTCAATGTAAATTCACAAAAGACTAGAATTCAGCACACACCAAAAGTCAACTATCAACAGAAAAATTAAAAAAATGAAATTGCGTTGATATGGAAAATGCCTTCTTAGCATAAAGCAGCACAATGTCAACTTCATTTTATCAGAACAGGATTGCTGTTCAATGCTGGGTGGGAGCTGTGCTTGATCATACTAGTCTGTTAGGACAGCTACGGCTCACTCAAAAACATACAAGTATTCTGGAAGCACTGCTCATATCATTTATGACACTCAAACCAAATTTGCAGTTGCTCAAATTTAGCCCTTCTCATTACAAAGTTTCTTTCTGTTGCTGAACAATTTTTATGTGACAAAGATGCCCCATGGCAAATGGCATGCAATGTTACTATGAACCATGCAACATGAAAATGAAGACAGAGCAAGTACTTACGGGTACATGGCCATTGTTGTCAACTTAACAAAGATATCCTTACTAGGTGCATCAGCAGTATTGCAAGTGAAGGCTTGAGGTGGAGGCATTTTGTGTTTCCTGCAGAAATCAGCAGGTGAGATACTATGTTCTTGTTTGACGTCATGCAGGTCTGACTTTGCAGCTACAATCAAGCAGGGAATTCTGCTGTCCATAAAATGTTGCTATGGAATAAAAGAAATGAAATCAAATATTGATGGCAAATTAAAAAATTACAATATAACGATGTAAATGAGAACACTTCCCCAGACCGGCAAGCAAGGACAATTCCAAATGGAGAAAATGAAGTAAACAGCAAAGTTTAGTAGCGCTAGGTCAGTCTCCTTTTCCTTGGCATGACCTGGACTGCTTTTCTTGTAGGTAAAAAAACCCTAATTCTGAAGAGACATTGTAATTTTTTTTTTAAAGACTTTATTTATTATATGTATATGAGGATACTGTAGCTGTCTTCAGACACACCAGAACAGTGCATTGGGTCCCATTACAAATGGTTGTGAGACACCCATGTGTTTGCTAGGAACTGAACGCAGGACCTCTAGAAGAGCAGTCAGTGCTCTTAACCGAGGAGCCATCTCTCCAGTCCCGATAACTGGAATTTTTTTTTTTTTGGTTTCTTTTTTTGGTTTTTTTTTTTTCAAGACAGGGTTTCTCTGTATAGCCCTGGCTGCCCTGGCACTCACTCTGTAGGCCAGGCTGGCCTCAAACTCAGAAATCTGCCTGCCTCTGCCTCCCAAGTGCTGGGATTAAAGGTGTGCACCACCACTGCCTGGATAACTGCAATTTTTAACAGTAAAAATATGTACTATTTTCTATAATAAAAAGTATCGTTTTCATTATATTGCCTCTAGTGCTTTATCACATACATTTTTATTTATACAACTACAATCATGCTGGATACAGCATTTAAAAATATAAGGCTGGCTGGGCGGTGGTGGTGCACGCCTTTAATGCCAGCACTTGGGAGGCAGAGGCAGGCGGATTTCTGAGTTCCAGGCCAGCCTGGTCTACAGAGTGAGTTCCAGGACAGCCAGGGCTACAAAGAGAACCCCTGTTTTGAAAAAAAAACCAAAAAAAGAAAACGGCTGTATCATCTTTGTGCGTCAGAATCTAAACTATTGCTTTCAGAGTTTGCTTATTATTTCACTAGATATTTATCTTTTCTAGGAAACTATTCTTCATCTGTTAGAAACCTGAATTTTCTAAGAGTTTTTGATATTAAAAACAATGCTACAATAAATATTTTTGTACCTAAAGCTTTTTCCTCCTATTGACTTGTTGATAATCTCAAAGTGAATGATACATCTTGCAAGCCCTAGTTTATTCCCTTGCTCTGGCCACCATTCTTTGGGTAACTGGTCCTAAATATGCTCTATTTCCATTTCTAACAGCCAAAAAGACCTTCCATTAATGCAATAGGTCTCAATCAGGAATACACATCACAGTCACACGTACGTAAAAACTTGTTACTGCCTATGACTGGGACTCAGTTAGTCTGGAATGAAATTAGAATTTTCAGAGATAGGGTACATAGCTGCATATGTTTATATAAATGTGTATATTTAGATACATATTTATGTGTGTATGTTGTTTTAGATGCATATATTTTGAAAACAACTCTGCAATCTATTTTCTTGTACTTTCTGACTAGGAAACACCACATTGGAGATCATTTAAACTGTTATAATTAGTTATAAATTATAAAAATTAGTTTTATAAAAAGTTATAATTAGTCATGGACATAAGAACAAACCTTAAAAATCCTGGCACAGTATTCAAAGGATTTGGGATTGGTGACATCATATACCAGGCATACAACATCACAAATGGTCTCAGCCTCAGTTAGAAATTCCGACTCTGAGATATCGTGCAGCTTGTAAAAATAAAAGATAATGGGAAACCAAGAATGGTGATATTTGTATAAAAGTAAGGTGACAAATTTCAAATAAAACACTATGAAAGCATGCATAGTCCAAAACACAAAAAATGATTTACAAAGAACATAAGAAAATAGTCAGCAATGTCTACTGAGTACAAATATTTAATACCACACGGGACAAACAATATTTAATAAAAAACTCACAAAATCCTTATCAGAAAGAGTAACATATAACATCATAAAATATCTAACATTTGTTCAATGTGATTAGCTGAGAAACTATTATCTGAGAAAAATAAAGTATGGATTTTTTTGTTTTGTTTTCACTTTTTTTGAGACAGGGTTTCTCTGTGTAATCCTGGCTGTCCTGGAACTTCCTCCATTCCAGGCTGGCCTCAAATTCACAGAGATCCACCTGCCTCTGCCTTTGCTTCCCAAGTGCTGGAATTAAAGGTGTGCGCCATCACTGCCTAGTTGATGGGTGTTTATTAATACTTAGTTGTTAGAAGCTTTCCATAATTTGGTTAGAAATTTTGACTTATAAGAGAGCACCTTCCACTGGGCCGTGGTGAGCATGCCTTTAATCCCAGACACAGCAGACGCATTGAGTCCCATTACAGATGGTTGTGAGTAACCATGTGGGTTCTGGGAATTGAACTCAGGACTTCTGAAAGAATAGCTACTACTTTTAAGCACTAAGCCATCTCTCTGCCCCCTGTCTAGATTTCTTATTCTGGGGTAGCTAATATACAATTAGGTACACAGACTAATCACACAGAATCAGCAGAAGTAACATTCCAAAGAGTAAACCAAATGGAAAGTAACACACATATTCAACACACAGCCATTAAATGAAAGCTAGTTTGTTCAGACTAATTTACCAATGTACCCAATGATTTAAGTCTTTGTATCATAGAAGATCTTACCAACAAGTATTTTTCTTGTCCATATACATAGACAGTGTTAATTGCATAATAGGACTTATGATCATCACGAATTTTCTTCTGCCTCTAAAAACAAAACCAAAAATCTAAATGTTTATAATAAACGATTAAAGTCACTTCTTTTCATCAGCACACACCTTTGTTCATGTGTTGGTGTGTTATACACAAAAAGACACTCACCCCTTTCTGTACTGTTGTTTGTCAGTACAAAGAGGCTATTGCTCTTACATTCTTAGTTCTGAGGGTGTTAGACTAAAGGTGTATTCATTTTGCATAAAGTAAGAGAGGAGCTGAAGAGGAAGTAAAGAGGATATTACTGAGCAGATATTATAGAGCCATCTGCTGGCAAGTCTCATAGTCCAATACAGTCTCACATGAGAACCCTCTGTAAACAGTATTGGTCACCTCAGTCATGAGGATAGTCACAATTAAGTCTCAGCACTCATTTGATACATGAACTTCATGCCACCACCAGACTATAAAATCTAAACTGTAATAATAGGTATACCCAGGACTTGGAGTCTGAGGCTAGCCTTGGATACACAGTCAGTTCCAGGCCAGCCTGAGGTTCTGTTTTAACAAAGTACCAACAATCTTGTTAAATATCTATCTTGTTTCACAGGTGTTATCTTTTGGAAAATCAGTGTTTAGGTAGGGATTAAATGACTGCACATCATGACTTGTAATAGTTACCTAAAAAAAATAATGCCTATGAAATTTTTGAAAACATTACTATAAATGTTTGTTAGAAGAAATTACATTCTGATAATCCTCACCATTAGGTTTCTTCCAAGGAGAGACTGAAGAACTCCGGTTTTCCCACAGCCTTTCACTCCAATTACATTACATCTGAACACATTTCTCTGAGTCTGTTTTTTCTGCAGGTCAATCTTTTTATCTCTTGTTACTGAAGAGAAAAACAAACAACAGATATATGTACCACTAAGGCTCACTCACTATGCCTCCATTCCACCATCTATAAAACCAGGCATTGTAATATCTCACTTTTAATAAGTGTCTGATTCTCTCTCTCCCTCCCTCCTCTCTTCCCGCTACTGTCCCCTCTCTCCCTCTCAATTAAACTTCCTTTTTTTTTTTTCCCCCTGTTTTTCCAGACAGGGTTTCTCTGTGTAGCCCTGGCTGTCCTGGAACTCACTCTGTAGATCAGGTTGGCCTCAAACTCAGAAATCAGCCTGCCTCTGCCTCCCAAGTGCTGGGATTAAAGGCGTGCACCACTGCCTGGCTCAATTAAACCCCTTACACGTGGGGGTGGGGGGTGGGGGTGGGGAAGAAGAAGTGTATGATTTATAAGCTGGGCGGTGGTGGTGCTTAACCTCTAACCCCAGCACAGGGGAGAGGCAAGGCAGCTGGATCTCTGAGTGAGTTCCAGTACAGCCAGAGTTACACAGAGAAACTCTGTCTCAAAAAGAATTATCAAAAACCAATCAACCAAAACAAAACAAAACAAAGCTGTGCAATGGGCACAAAAGGCACCATATCACCATATCCGTCTTTCTTTCGTGGGGTGGGGCAGAGAGAGTTTGAGGCAGGATTTCCTGTCACCTAGACTGGCCTCCACTACTAGCTGATAATGACCTCATTCCATTTTCATCATTGGAGAAAACAGAGGCAAAAGCTCTATCTCCTTTGATAAATTTGAAAAATTGACAAATCATAAGCAAAACAAATACAGACATAGAATAAGCTGATCTTATCTTTGTTCTATGTAAACTTTGAAGTGATTTCTTTTTCTGGCCTTTGGATAACTTTGTTCATATTTCTGAATCCTTTTTATACATTCTATTAGCATGTATTAACTATTACAGTAACAGTTCTCCATTTCCCATGTGTATATGGTGCACTATGATGACAT
Source organism: Montemys delectorum (assembly GCA_019843815.1). Taxonomy (NCBI): domain Eukaryota; kingdom Metazoa; phylum Chordata; class Mammalia; order Rodentia; family Muridae; genus Montemys; species Montemys delectorum. The sequence continues at coordinate 38,887 of JADRCD010224533.1, read as the reverse complement.
TCACCCCCTCTCGTTTCTTTCCCACTCCTACTGATCCCCCCGCCTTTGCATCAAGTATTTCATATCTGTTTGTTTGTTTATTTTAATTTCACATGCACTGGGGTTTTGCCTGCATGTATGTCTGTGTGAGGGTGTCAGACTCCCTGAAACTGGAGTTACAGACAGCTGTGAGTGGGTGCTGGGAATTAAAGCTAGGTCCTCTGGAAGAGTAGACAGTTCTCTTAACCACTAAGTCATCTTTCCAGCCCCATTTTTCTGCCTTCTTATTGATCTATTAGAGTTGTTTACAAGACCATGAGGGGTTATTTACCAGAATAGGCATCTCCCCACTTACCAAGGGCTATTAACCTGGAGAAAATGTCTTCTTCCTCCAGCTATCATTACCTACCTAGACATCCTCGAGTGAGGTGAGGCCTTGTAAGGCCCTGAGGTAGATGGGACCAAGCATGTACAGGTCCTATAGAAGTAATCATAGCTATTGTGCTGGTTTTTTTTTTTTTAATTAAAAAAATTACTTGTGCCGGTGGTGGTGGTGGTGGTGGTGGTGGTGGCACACGCCTTTAATCCCAGCACTTGGGAGGCAGAGGCAGGTGGGTTTCTGAGTTCTGGGCCAGCCTGGTCTACAGAGTTCCAGGACAGCCAGAGAAACTTTGTCTCGAAAAACAAAAAAAACAAACAAAAAATTATTTGTGTATGAGTGTTATGCCTGTGCCTGCATATATGTGAGTGCCTGGAGCCCATGAAGATGAGAAGACTATGCTGGATCTCTGGGAACATTTACAGATGGCTGTGAGCCACTATGTAGATGCTGAGAATCTAACATAGGTACTCTGAAAGAATAGCCAGAGCTCTTAACTGCTAAGCCATCTGCCCAGCGCCATTTTTGTTTTGAGAGAGGAGTCTTATATGGCTGGCCTCCAATTGGTTTGTTGAGAATGACCTTGAACTGTTGCTGGCTTTACAGGCATGCACCACCATTCCCAGTTCAGGGAACACTAGGGATGAGACCCAGGGCCTCATGCACACTAGGCAAACACTCTACCAGTTGAACTACACTCCCTTCCCCCAAAACAAGAGGTTAAAAAAAAAAAATGTTCCTAGGCATGAGCTGAATAGCATCCACTTGCTTACCTGTAATGGCTGAAGCTTGAGACTCTTGTTCTGTCAGTATAGAATAGCCTAGATATCCCAAATACTCCAGGCAACGCTGCACATCTAAGTAGGTTGTGAGCCTGAAACCAGGAAGTTACAAGGCTTATGTCCTAACGAACTTTCACAGAAAAAAATTCCAATAACTACAAAAAGAAATCCTACCCACTAGATCAGGTAATATTTGTGAGGCTGCTTTCCTTTCTATGTGTCTAACTATGATTCTGGATGTGTCTGTATGTACATATGTGTAAAAGTAGGTGTGTACATGCATGCTAGAGGACAATTTTGGTATCCTTCCTCAGGAGCTGTGTATCTCATATTTGAGAAAATCTTTCGCTAGCCTGGAATGCTCCAAGAAGGTAAGCTGAGAGCCAGTGAGGCTCTGGGATCCATATGCCTGTCTCTACCTTCCCTGGGGGGATGAGACATGCATGCCGTATCTGTACTTCTTTACATGAGTTCTTAAAATAAAAACTCAGGTCCTTCTAAGCACTTTACTAACTAAGCTACATCTCCCGAGCCTCTCCAACCATACCCTTTCCTACACTGCCATTACTATAGCAGAGCTGGTAGCTAAGTACAGGATAATTCCTCTATTCCTTCTGCCACAGAGAGCAAGCCTGTGCAAGTGAAATTCTGCACAGATGAATGCTGGTACACCCTAAAACAGGGATATATTATATATATGCTTTCCAGGCTAAAATGCTGTCCAGTACACACTGACATGGCAAAAAGTAAGCAGATATGAAATGATTTGACAGAAAAGCAAAAAATACTTCCTGAAAATACTCCAAATTGGTCCTTTGTTTGGGATGTAGCCCAGCTGATCCCTAGCAAAACAAAAAACAAACAAAACAAGAACAGTTCTGCATGAAATCCCAGGTATTTGAGGGTTAAGAGTTCAAGGTCACTGTCAGCTACATAGTTCCAGGCCAGTTTAGCGTATGTAAGACCTGGATGTAGAAAATGGAGATAGGGCTGGAGAGATGGCTTAGCTGCCAAAAGCTAGGCTCACAACAACAAAACAAAACAAAACAAGAAAAGGGAGACAGTGGGGAGGGAGGAAGAGTTTGGGTAGAGAGGGAGTGCTCGTAGTGAAGAGGAAGAGAATAAGAGAAAATGTTGAAAAAGTCACCCTCAGGGATCTTCCTTGGAGTGGAACCTGGTTTTCTTTAACACATCTACCAGTTCTCTGGAAAATGACATTTTTCTCAGCAATGCTAAAGTAATGATGACATCATGTAAAACAGAGAATGTCTTCAATGTTCTTGGTACAATGTCAACCATGCTCTATGTAGGTTTTAGACCCATTTTCATGAAGCTTTAGACTAGAAATCATTTAAAACAAATGTAAACTCTAGTGTCCAGTAAAATATGCTTCTTCCCATTTGCTGAAGGACTGTGAAATATGACAGTTCCAACTTTCCACCTCAAACAAAGAGTACACAATTGGTTTCATTTTGATGTAATGTTACTATTTCCTACAACATCACTGTGGAGAAAACAGCCCTTCTTGACACACTTAGAAAACTGTCCACAGTTTTTCTGAGACATGCTGCTTAGAGAAGTTACGATGGAAAGACTTCCCACATCTGACAGGCACACACAACGCCCTATGCAACGCACCATAACCTAAGCGTAACTGTGACTCTAGAAGGAAAGGCAGGCTCTATACTCACGTCCACTGGGAGAGGAACCCCTGGTAGGTTATCCAGCCTCTTTCATTTGTGCAAACTGTGTTATTTACATCTGGTCCCCAAGGTATGTAAGGGAAAACTTGAAATAAATCTTTAAGTTCATCAGGTGACAAAGCACAGTCTCTGTCCTAAAGACACACAAAAGAGGTAACCTAACACTCACAGTCTGAGAGAAGTCCCCAAACAAAACTGCTCTCTCATCCAGTAAAACCATGCTTTAAGAAACTCATTCTAAAATAAGAACTCTTGCTGATTGTGGTGGTGCATGCCTTTAATCAGAGGCAGAGGCCAGCCTACAGAGCTAATTCCAGAACAGCCAGGGCTACACAGAGAATCCCTGTCTCAAAATAAATAAATGAATTAATAAGTAAAATAAAATGAGAAACTTTTTTTTCTGTTTTGTCTGATTGTTTTCTGAGATAGTGCTGGGATTAAAGGCATGTCCTAAAAAAACAATTTTTTTTTTTGGTTTTTCGAGACAATTTTTTTTTTTTGGTTTTTCGAGACAGGGTTTCTCTGTGTAGCCCTGGCTGTCCTGGAACTCACTCTGTAGACCAGGCTGGCCTCAAACTCAGAAATCTGCCTGCCTCTGCCTCCCAAGTGCTGGGATTAAAGGCATGTGTCACCACCGCCCAGCTAAAATAACAAATTTTATAAGAACTTTTATATGTTTTATTAAAACATCTCCTCAAATTATAAAACAGTCTACAGGAAAACAAGACTGTTTCATCCTAAGAAAACAATAAAATCATTTGAATAAAAGCTTAAAGTTTGGGTGACATGTCATAAACACTGGGTAGTTCAAAGGATAAAAGAAAATCATTCATAGAAAAATCTTCACTTTGTAATATTTTAGAAAATAAAGTAAAAACTATGTACATTGGAAAAATGCAGGAGAAGGCTTACCAAATCATGTTTGTCAAAGGTGCTTTGGAGAAACAAATATGCATGATGATTTAATTCAGTAGTGCAATCAGGAGGTATTTTTAGTCTGTTGATGGAAAATTTTAAGAATAAATCATTAATCAAATATTAAAATTTCACTTGAGAAATGAATTTTTAAAAAACCAAAGCAAGTATTCCTGTGAGATAACAGCATGAACAAAGATATTTTCTCCTTAGTCAGACAGACAGACTCAGGGAAAACTCTCTGGGGTGGTATGGCATTCCTCAGAAGAATTACTAGGAATGTGCATTCCAAAGACACTAGGCATATTTTTCTTAAGTATCATTAGGGCAGGTTAAAGTAACAATTGTGCAAATCATTCTGATTCTGAGATGAGATATGGCTCAGCTGGTAGAATGCTTGTCTATGCACACAGCTCTCAGCTTGATTCCACCTATGTCTATCATCCAAGCACTCAGGAGTTGGAGACAGGAAGAGAAGGCATTCAAGGACATCTTTAGCCTGTATAACATCAGGTCCTATCTCAGAAAACAGAAAAGGAGCCAGGAGATGACTTTGCAGCTAAAAACACTTGCTGAGCAAGCCTGTCAACCTAAGCCTGAATCCATGAAATCACTGTTTAAAAAACAGTGGCAGCCGGGCGGTGGTGGCGCATGCCTTTAATCCCAGCACTTGAGAGGCAGAGGCAGGCAGATTTCTGAGTTCGAGGCCAGGCTGGTCTACAGAGTGAGTTCCAGGACAGCCAGGGCTATACAGAGAAACCCTGTTTCAAAAAAAACAAAACAAAAAACAAAAACAAAAAAACACAAAAAACAGTGCCAGCTAGGTAGCTGTTAACCTAAGTCCCAGCCCTGAGGAAGCAGAGGCAGATAGATCTCTTGAGTTTCAGGCCAACCTGATCTACAAAGTATTTCAGGATAGCCAAGGCTACACAGAGAAATTCTATCTCATGAAAAACTAAACTTAATAATAAAAAGAACAAAACAAGGGCTGCACAGATGGCTCAGCAGTTAAGAGCACTGGTTGTTCTTCCAGAAGACCTGGGTTCAATTCTCAGCACCAACATGGCAGCTTACAATTGTCTGTGACTCCAGTTCCAGGGGATCTGATACCCTCACACAGGCATACATGCGGGCAAAACACCCAAGCCCCATAAACAGTACCATAAAAAAAAAAAAACAAAAGCCATCCTGTAGCTGTAGCTGTGGAGCTTCACATTAGACTTTATTCTTCCATTATTGAATTCTTAGCCTATAATTTATAACACAGAGAAACAACAACAACAACAAAAGGCCAGAATTAGGAGATAAGGAAGGCCTGAGTGTAGGGATGGAGAGAAAGCTAACTGTTTTTCAGATTTTACCTCTGCCATTTTTTGGCAGTAGATAAGTGTATAAAAATATACTCAATGGTGTATGTCACAACTATGGGTTTAATATTAATGGCAGCATTATGAGTTGAAAAACTGAGATATTCTTTAACAAATGTCAAATACAGTGAGCTAGGTGCTAGAGACAAAAACAAAACTTTTTTTACTTTCTACCTTAGAATTTTTAAGAATTATTTTTATTTATGTACTTCTTTAGAACTTTTTTTTATTGGTTTGTCCATTTAGTTTGACAAAAGGATGTTATTAAGACAAGGCTGGTCTGGAGTTATTCAAACCATATTGATCCAGGATTTTGAATCCTGTCTCAGCCTCCCAAGTGCTGGGATGATAGGAGTATACCATCAAGCCTAAGTTTTATTTTTAGATGTGCTGGATAGTTCACGTCAACTTGACACAACTGACTCCTGTAGAGGAGAGAGATTCAATTGGGAAAACGCCTCCAAAAGATCAGGCTGCAGGCAAGCCTGTAGGGAATGTTCTTAGTGATTGCTGGGGAGAGCCCAGCCTATTGTGGGTCATGCCACCCGAGTGGAGGTCTTGGGTGCTATAAGAAATCCAGCCGAACAAGGTATAACAGTGCCCGCTATGGCCTCAACATTAACTTCTGCCTCCAGGTTTCTACCATGATTGAGTTCCTGTCGTGGCTTCTGTTGATGATGAACTGCAATGTGGAAATGTAAGTCAAATAAAATCTTCCTCCCCAGCTTGCTTTGGTCATGGTGTTCTATCACAGCAATAGTAACCCTGAGTAATACAACTGGCATGTAATATTTGTATTTGTTGACTACAGTATTATAAATTTATATCTGATGCTAAACACAGTAGCATATACCTTTAACTCCAGCACTAAGGAGGCAGAAACTGGCAGAGTTCTGTGAATTCAAGCCCAGCCTGGTCTACACAGTGAGTTCCAGGCCAAGCTTCTTAGAAAGGAAAAAAAAAAAAACCTACCTAGATAGAATGTATAATGATAAAATCATAGTAATCAGTCCCTCCATCTCCTCAGATACCATCCTGTCCACATGTTAGACAACTTTTCTCCAGTGGTTTTGAAATGTATATTATTACAAACTCTAGTTACCTTACTACGCTTTATAGAACATTAGAATCTCTCTGAATCCCACACAACATAGTCATAATTTTTTCTCAATACCTGTGTATGAGCATGGCTATCTAGGGCAAGATCTATGTGCTTGCTTGCTTTCTTTCTTTCTTTCTTTCTTTCTTTCTTTCTTTCTTTCTTTCTTTCTTTATTGGTTTTTCGAAACAGGGTTTCTCTGTGTAGCCTGGCTATCCTGGAACTCACTCTGTAGACCAGGCTGGCCTTGAACTCAGAAATCCGCCTGCCTCTGCCTCCCTTGAGTGCTGGGATTAAAGGCGTGTGCCACCACTACTAGGCTTCAGAATCCCTTTCTTACAGCACTTTATGTTGGTGCACATTAGCAACCTCTATCTACTCAGTCTCTACTTGTTTCTTTGTGATCAAATATTTAAGCAACTACCCCTGAGTAAGGACACTCATTTGTCTCTTGTGTCTGCCTATTTCACTAAACATAGTATTCTCAAGTTCCGTTCACCTTGCTACAAATAACAAGACGACACCCATCTTTTGGGGACTAGAGAGATAACTCAACAATTAACAATAGTGACTGTTCTTATTTGTGACTGAGATCCAGTCCCCAGCACCCGCATGGCTAAACACAACAGTCTATTACTCCAGTTTGATCAAATACTCTCCTTTGCCTTCGGTGGGCACCAGCACACTTGTGATGCACACACATACATACAAATATTCATGTACATGTTTTTTTTCTGAGACATGGTTTCTCTGTGTAGCCCTGGCTGTCCTGGAACTCACTCTGTAGACCAGGCTGGCCTCGAACCCAGAAATCCGCCTGCCTCTACCTCCCAAGTGCTGAGATTAAAGGTGTACACCACCACTGCCCAGCATGAAAAAAAAAACTTTAAAAAATATTTTATCCTGTTTTATGGCTGAATAAATATTCCATTAAGGAATTATATCTATACAGCACTTTAATTTTTATTTATTTATTATTATGTGCCTGTATATTGAGTATGGGGACACATGTACTAGAGGTCAGAAGACAACTATATAGAGTCAGTTCTAGCCTTTCAACTTTATATGGATTCTGGAGTTTGAACTCAGGGAACCAGGCTTCATAAGAGGCACCTTCATGCCGGGTGGTGGTGGCGCACGCCTTTAATCCCAGCACTTGGGAGGCAGAGGCAGGTGGATTTCTAAGTTCGAAGCCAGCCTGGTCTACAGAGTGAGTTCCAGAGTGAGTTCCAGGACAGCCAGGGCTACACAGAGAAACCCTGTCTTGAAAAACCAAAAAAAAAAAAAAAAAAAAAAGAAGCACCTTCATTTGCTGAGCTACTCAGCCCCAAGTTTTAAAAACAACTTCTTCACCTACAAGTGGCTCTGTATTGTGGCTCTTCCGAGCAGCAGTGCTGCAGTAGACAAGTGACTGCAGGTATGTCTTGTATGATTCCATTTCTGTGACTTACGACGTCAGCAGTGGGAATGCTGGGTCATACGGGTCATACAAATGCTATGGTTGGGTTGTGTTCACAGGGATATGCTCATGTTACTACAACCCTGCATCAGAGGCCTCACTCCTCTGCATCCCTCACTGCTTGCTTGCTTGTTTGCTTTTGGCTTTGTTATACTTACAGCTCCCTAATTCTAAGGAATCATATTCAAGTGGGAAGTGAACCACAAAGGGCATTTTCAGGACAAGATATATGTGTGTGTGTGTGTGTGTGTGTGTGTGTGTGTGTGTGATGTGAATGCAGGTTCATGTCAGGGGCCAGATGTTTGTGTGTGTGTGTGTGTGTGTGTGTATGTGTGTGTGTGTGTGTGTGTGATGTGAATCCAGATACATGTCAGGGGCCAGAAGATAATGTTAGGATTCCAATGACTAGGAGTTGCAGGCAGTTATGAGCCACCCAATGTAACTGCTGGGAACTGGACTCAGGTCCTCTGCAGAGGCAGCAGTTTTTAATCCCTAAGCCATCTCTCCAGTCCTCAGAAACAAATTCTTAAAAGAGGAGTAATTAGGGGCTTAAGATGCTCTGTAGGTAAGAGCACTGGCTGCTCATCCAGAGGATCACGGTTTGAGTCCCAACATCTATATGGTGATTCATAACCATTTGCTGTAATTCCAGTTCCAGGGGATCCAATGCCCTCTTCTAACCTCTATGGGCACCAGACATACACATGGTGGTGCACAAACATGCATTAGGCAAAAGATCCATACAAATTAAAAAAAAAAATTATAAGTAGCAATTGGAAGAGATAACTCAGTGGGTTCAAATCCCCAGACACCACATAGGAAGTGGGATGTGGTAACAAAGAAACTATAACCCCAGGCTGGGGAGACAGCTCAGCAGTTAAGAGCACTGGCTGCTCTTCCAGAAGACCTGAGTTCAATTCCCAGCAACCATATGGTGGTTCACAATCATCTCTGAGCTCACATTTGAACACATAAGACTCAAACAGCATTGCCAGAAGAAATAACTAATCATATATCAGTTGTTTAGAAGAAAATACTTGATGCGAATTAAAAACAAGCCATAAAAGAGAGAGGAAGAAATAATAAAGGAGGAAAATGTTAAGTAACATTTTTCTCATCTTGTGACTCTAAAACTATGATTACCTGGTATCTACCCTCAATAAAAGTTTTTAAAAGGATTAGTAAAGTTGGGTATAGTGGCAAAAATCCGTAATCCCAACACTTGGAAAATAGAGGCAGACAGATCTGCGAGTTCAAGGTCAGCCTGCTCTATATAGCAAGATCCTGTCTTAAAACAACAAAAAAATCTCAACTAAGTAAATAAATAGTGTTTCTGCTTTATTAAGTACTGCCTCTCAGCTGTGGATGATTTTGCTCATGAGAGGACATTCTTACTTGTCACAACTAGAAGAAGAGGTATTGCTGTCATTGAAGGGCCTGCTCACCATCAGTGGAGAGGACAGACAATATCTACAATAAAGAATTTTCTGTCCTGGAAGTTTTGGCACATGCCTTTAATCCCAGCACTCAGTTAGGCAGAGGCAGGTGGATCTCTATGAGTTCCAGGCCAGCCTGGTCTACAGAGTGAGTTCCAAGTCAGCCAGAGCTACATAATAGAGACTCAAAAATTCACTGTTCTAAAAAATGTTCAGAGTGCCAAAGTTGAGAAACTACCTATAATTCCAAATTAGTCATGAGACACTTAAAAATATATATATATTAAATAAAACAATATAAAGTGAAATAAATTAGAAAGTAAAATAAATTAGAAAGCTGAGGTACATACAGGGGAAATAAATACTCAGGCGTCAGATCCAGATCATCATCATAACCAAATCGTCGAAGCACAGTCCAAGTAGTCTCATGCCTCCCCCTCTGGATAAAAAGTGTATGTAAAAAGAGAAAACCTGAAATAAAGTAAATCAGTAAATACAGTTGATGTGAACACTGCAACTGTGCCTGCCAGGGAGAAAAGCAAACGACAGGACCTAGGGCTGTGAGAACTCTTGCACTAGAGTCACAGAGAGCAAAAGTCCCCAAGGGTCTGAAAGAGAACTCATTCCAGACTCGTTTTCCATAAATGCCCAGATCAGCAAGGGCAAGCAATGGACAAAGGGACAAAGTTATATCCCAAGGAACACAATAACAGCCAGAGCTACATGATGAAAAATGAGAATAGTGTACAAGACTCCTGGCTTACTTTTATAATGAAAAGGTTCTCAGTTCATGTTCACCATGTTCACCATGACTCAGCACCACACTCGACATAGAATATTAAAATTGGTAAGTCTGACTCATATATACAGTCCCTCGAAGTAATTTTTGCCAAAAGATTGCTTATGCTTGTTCCATGTATCTCTTTCCCTCATATAGATCTCTGTATATCTGATCCATCCATTTCCCAACCTGTACTTTACAATGATAGTAAAGATAATAATCTCTCACCAAAACTAACATTTCCTTAATGTATAAGTAATTCTATTTGATAATATTAAGGTTGAGGAGGTGGGGAGTGGGTGAGAAATACACCTGAGTGGCAGAATGCTTGCTCTGCCTGAGTAAGGACCTGGGCTCCCAGTACCTGGGGAGGAAGTGATGAGAAACACCAGCCCTACCTCTGAGCGTCAGCCCACTGTCAGCCACACCGTCACTTAAGTGCTTTCTAACCACATTCTTGACATCTTCCAGCGCTTGAGGAGCTAAAGGAGTGTTGAAACAAATTCTCTAGCAAAAACATAAAATAAAATACATTTAAAAACAAACTAGAATATAAATCCATGAAGACTATAAAACACTGATAATCTACAAAATCAAAGACCTACAACCAAAAGAAACAAGTTGGTGCTGCCTCTATTTCCTATATTTAAGTGAAGTGTGTTATACTCAAAGAAAGAAACCAGCAGCACTCTGAGTTCTGTTCCAGTCACACAGAGACCTTTGTGTGGCCACATAATACAAACCCCAGAAAGCAAAGGGATTGAGAGTTCACCATTCTTCATACACCCACTGAGTACCAAGACATCAAATTATCAAAGTCTCTATTCCTAGGAATAAGAGGCTTTTTATATCTTGAGATTTACCAGTTGGATTTGATAGTTTTACAGATAAGAGAACAGATTGTTGATTAAACTGATAATTCTTAATCTGAAGCTAAAACAGTTACCTGAAAAAAGTTGAGTTCAGCATCATTCAGAGTGCCGTCATTATCTTGATCAGATATTTTAAATATACGAGTGAGGGCTTTTATACAAGCTGGTTTCATCTATACAAGGAGAAATGAAACAAAATTTTTTAAAATACAATTTTTACAAACAACACTAAGAAAACTTCTGATAGTTTTTACTTTACACCAAAAACTGGTAACATGAAAAATTGAACTAAAGCCAAGCCATTTACATTTGGTTTATACAGAGGTCTGATACTCAAAACATTCTATGACTATGCCATTTCCTCAATCCTTTTTCACTTCTGTTCTAATCTTGTGTGCGTGCCACTGTGCTTACATGTGGAAGTCAGAGCACAACTCTGGCTGTCAGGCCTCGTCTTTTACCTTGTTTAAGGCAGGTTTAGAGCCTGATTTGGGGATTCTCCTGTCTTTGCATTCCATCTTGACAGAGGAGCAGGAGGATTATAGGCACAGGCTTCATGTGAGTTCCGAGGTTAGGAACTCTGACCCTCACACTGGTGCAGCAGACACTTTACCCCCAGCAACCTTCTCTTACTTAATATTTTGAGCCAGGGTCTTACTAATTTGCCTAAGCTTAGTCTCCCAAGCAACTGGGATAGCACACCTGCCCCAGCAGGGCCAGTAAGGCCCATGACTTTTATTATAATCTCATTCCCTTGCATTCTCTCTTTCTCCCCTCCTCTTCTTCCTCTTTCCTGCCTCTGCATGGCCAGCAAAGCCAATTTTTTTTTTTTTTTGGTTTTTGGTTTTTGGTTTCTCTGTGTAGCCCTGGCTGTCCTGGAACTCACTCTGTAGACCAGGCTGGCCTCAAACTCAGAAATCCACCTGCCTCTGCCTCCCAAGTGTTGAGATTAAAGGCGTGCGCCACCACTGCCTGGCTCCGGCTCAAAACTTTTATTATATATTCTCCCTACTCCCTTTCCTGAGACAGAGTCTTGCAATAATATAGCTCAGCCTGGTCTCAAACTTTGAATTATCTTGCCTCAGCCTCCCTAGTGCTGGGATTGCAGGCACACACCATCATGTCTGGTTTGTTTTATTCTACTTCTATCTATCTCTCTCTCTCTCTCTCTCTCTCTCTCTCTCTCTCTCTCTCCCTCCTTCCCTCCCTCCCTCCTCACCCTTGTGTGTATGTGCACAAGCGCGCACACATATACACCTGTGCTGGGTACCAAACCCAGGGCTTCCTAATGAGTAAGCACTGAGTCATAATCCCAGCTCAAGGAACTCAATACTTTGATTTATTCCATGCATATGTTAAAATTCAGTATAAATGAAACTATTTACAAATAAGTTACAAAAAAAAAAAATCACTAGTTAGTGAGTATATGACTTTTACCAACTTGCTACTGTAAGATTATTTACAGTCTGAAAGTGAATCTTGTCTTTCTAGATTTGTAAAACATGTAAGTAATGGTCACAGAAATTTATTTTGGCAACGTTCTTAATTATCTTAGGATATATAAAGGACAAAGTATCTGGCTACCTAAAAATAAGGTTCACGGGGCTAGTGAGACAGCTCAGTCAGTACTTTCAGCAGATTCATAGCAGTCACATAAAAGCCTAGCACGATGACCCATGCCTGTAAACAGTGCTAGAAGACAGGCAGGTCCCTAGGCATGCTGGCCAACCGAAAGAGCCTGTCTCAATCCGTATGAGGGAAACTCGACTGAGGAAAGACATGCTGACATTAATCTCTGGTCACACACATGCACACACACCACAAAGATCCACAGGCTTCTACCAGGTATCATTGCCAATAATACTTAAAAAAAAAAAAGAAAGGACTGTCTCCTCTGAGACCATGGGCGGGGCCTCTGTGTGTGTGTGTGTGTGTGTGTGTGTGTGTGTGTGTGTGTGTGTGTATGAGAGAGATGTGTATGTATGTTGTATGTACAGGTTCTACTGTCTACCTGCATATTCTTTCTCCACTCTGAATTTCAATAAAGAAAAAAATTAAAAAAAAAAAAAAAGGAAAGAAGAAAAGACAAGACTTCTGGAGACAGTGATGTAGCACAGTGGTAGAATGCTTGAGTAGCATGCCTTCAGCTATGGGTTCAATCACTAACACTGTGCAGAAAAAAAAAAACAACACAAAGATATTTATTTGTCTGTCTATCTATCTATCTATCTATCTATCTACCTATTTATTTAGAGACAAGATTCTTTTATGTTTCCCTGGCTGTCCTGGTATCTGCTATGTAGACCAGGCTGGCTTTGAAGTCACCAAGATCCACCTGCTACTGCCTTCCAAGAGTTGGGATTAAAGGAGTGTACCATCACACATGGCAGAAAGATTTTTGAAGTTTATTTAATCTTGAAGGTAGGCTCATTCACACCATCCACCCCGCTCAGTAAGAGTGTATCATATTTAATGCAAACTGCAATAATCTCTCTAAGGTCATTTTCAGTATAGTATTGTCATAAAGAGTGCTTACTGTGTTTTACCTTTGGTTTCTGTAAGCTGAATCAGAGAAAATCAGAAGGCATGGTGAAAAATCATATTCATTCATTTATAATGTCACTCCTATGACCACCCAGAACAAAATGGTAACAACAATTGTGATCATAATATGAAACTGAATGGCAGAGTTTTGGGCTAGCAAAATGTCTCGGCAGTAGGGTGTGGCCCACAGCCTAATGAATAGAGTTAGATCATTAGGACAAACATGGTGAAAGAGAACCAACTCCCAAAAGATATCCTGTAACCTCTGCACTCACCCATATACACAGACATACACACAGAGACACACACTTGTGTGGATACATACAAATAAATGGGGGGATTATTTTTAAAAGAATGGTTTTTTTTATTATTTTTAATTGTATGCCTGGGTGCAGACATATGCACAAGAGTATAGGTGCTGGATCCCCCCTGGGGCACAGTTATAGGCAGCTGTGAAACACTACAAATAGGAACTAAAAAGTCATGGGCATGGTACTATTGTTACATTTTTTAAGGCTAGCTCTCAAACTTGGGAACTCAAGGTCATAAAATCCTTCCTATATCTTTTTTTAAAACTCTAGTGTAGAGCTGGGCGGTGGTGATGCACACCTTTAATCCTAGCACTTGGGAGGCAGAGGCAAGCGGATTTCTGAATTCGAGGCCAGCCTGGTCTACAGAGTGAGTTCCAGGACAGCCAGGGCTACACAGAAAAACCCTGTCTTGAAAAACCAAAAACCAAAAACCAAAAAAAAAAAAACAAACCCAAACTCTAGTGTGAGCTTAGACTTAAAGCTTATACACATATAAAACAATATATAGTCTAAAAGGTGAAGTTTATGTATGTTATTTTATTAATTACTAGATACACCTGAGAACTGAGCAGCAGATGGTGTCATGCCCAGGCTTTACTCAGGGACTGGGGAACGGTTGGGATCAGCAGATTAGCAGAACTAATAATAGGCCTAAGAGCAGAGCAGCACTGAAAGAGTTCAGAAGACACTAAGAGGGAATACAATGTATCACTGGGGTAAAGACCTCAGAGGCAAATCCCCATAACTGACAAACATTTTCTAAATTTCCTTGACTATAAAATATAGCACCCAGCTGGACTAGAACAAAAATGCACTTCTAACCTAGGTGAGATAAGTCTAAGAAATACTAGGTTAAGGATACATTTAAAAAACTAAAGGAATTATAAACCAGGTATAACGTTTAACATTCTCTCTTAAAAGAGGTTTTGTTTTGTTTTGTACCTATCTATACTGCCAAATACTGATACATATCCACAACATGTATGTTTCTGGTTTGCTTCTCTCTCTTTCTCTCTCTCTCTCTTTCTCTTTCTTTTGAAACAGGGCCTATGTAGTCCTGTCTGTCCTAGAACTCACTCTGTAGAACAGGCTGGCGTCAAAGTCAGATCCTTCTGTCTCTGTCTCTGTCTCTTTAGTACTGGGATTTAAATTATGTGCCTCCATACCTGGCTGGCCACACAATATATTGTGTTTTTACTACTACTACTATTATTATTACTATTATTATTATTATGTTTATTTCTTTATTGATGGTGGAGGAGCATGACTGTGCACATGCATGAAGTCAGAGGACAAGCCTTAAAAGTTGTTTCTCTCCTTCTACCGTGCAGATCCCAGAGATTGAAATCAGGCTGGGAGGCTTAGCAGCAAGGGTCGTTACACAATGAGAAATCTCACCGGCCCCACAAACATGATTTCAATTAGGAAAATCCATCCCTTGGAAGACATCTATAGAGACATATTAGACTCCATCCTTGGCATCTGCCCTGTTAGGATGTGACTATACTGCAGATTTATCAGTTCTAGTTAGATGTCTAGGAGAAAATTAACTACAGTGCCAGATGGACTGTGAAACTTGGAAATTTCCTTGGAATTGCATCAAAGCTTGAAAAACAATATTGCGACTGTAGCTTTGCTACTGAAATCTCCTTGCTGCTTGTCTTGTGCTGGAATGGGGTGCGGCATTTGAGAACTGCATGTCTGTGCAGTAAGTGGTGCACTAGGCAGCAGCAAAGCTGGACAGAACTAAACTGTTCAAACTACTCATGGCCAGGACGGACATAAACAAACAAGGATAGCTGATACACAATCTGAATGTAATATGGTTTTTATATATCACAAAGTATAATTCCTTTGATTTTTTTTCAAAAATTAAAAACACAGGAAATATTTTTTTTTTTTTTTTGTTTTTTGTTTTTTTGTATTTTCGAGACAGGGTTTCTCTGTGTATCCCTGGCTGTAGGAAATGTATTTATAGCTCAAAGGTTGTACAAAATAAAAAATAGGCCAAGTTTGGCTAAGGGATCTAAATTTGCTAACTACTCAATAATATTTATAAACTGTAAATTTTTATTAATATATTTGTGTGTATGTGTGACTGTTGGCTGAAAAGGGCAAATAATGTGGGAACTAGGACCCAAACTCAGGAAGGTAGGGAGGTACTCTCCAAAATTTTATTTCTGCAGTGATGGTGCACGCCTTTAATCCCAGCACTTGGGAGGCAGAGGCAGGTGGATTTCTGAGTTCAAGGCCAGCCTGGTCTACAGAGTGAGTTCCAGGACAGTCAGGGCTATACAGAGAAACCCTGTCTCGAAAAACCAAAAAAAAAAAAACCAACAAAAAAAAAACTACAAATTATGTCTTAAAAATAACACCTTAGGCTGGGTATTTGGTGATCTTTAATCCCAGCACTTATGACTTGAGGCCAGTCTGGACTACAAATTTGAGTTCTAGGACAGCCAGAGCTACGTGTCTCAAAAAACAAACAAACAAAAAAAAACAACAGCAACAAAAAAAATCTCAGGGTTGCAGAGTTAGCTCAGCAATTAAGAGCACTACGTGTTGCTTTTGCAGAGGACCCAGGTTTAATTCCCAGCACGCCCATGTTGGCTCACAATCATCTGTCACACTAATTACAAAGGATCTGACATCCTTTCCTTCCCTTCTCAAGCTTCAGGCATCTAGGCATACACATGGGGGTGTGTGTGTGTGTGTGTGTGTGTGTGTGTGTGTATATGTAGGTAAAATACTCATACACATAAATAATAAGTGTACAGGTTAGAGTCATCAGAAAGGAAGGACCCTCAACTGAGGTCTCCATAAGATCCAGGTGCAAGGAATTTTTAAATTACTGATCAGTGAGGAAGGGCCCAGCCCATTGTGAGTAATACCATCCCCTGGATGGTGATCTAGGTTCTATAAGAAAGCAGGCTGAACAAGCCATGTAAAGCAAGTCAGTAATGGCGTCTGCATCAGCTCCTGCCTCCAGGTTCCTGGCCTGTGTAAGTTCCAATCTTGACTTCCTTTGGTGATGAAGAGCAATGTGGAAGTGTCAGCTGAGTAAACCTTTTCCTGCCCAACTTGCTTTTTTGTTATAGTGTTTTGTTGCCACAACAGAAACGCTAAGTAAATCTAAAAATTAAAAAACAAACCAGACAAAGCAAAAGAGTCAGGACGGGTGGTGGTGGTGGCATAAGCCTTTAATCCCAGCACACAGAAGCAGATAACTGTGATTTGGAGGCCAGCCTACTAAGAAAGTTCTAGGACAGCCAGGAATGTCTAGAGAGACAGAAACTCTATCTCAAATAAACCAAAATGAAAAACACTTGCATGTAAACAATCTAACAGCCAGCAGCCCATTCATAAGTCAAAGGGAATAACTGACCTTAGCAGACATCAAAAGATAAAAAAAAAATGAAAGAGGTAATATTCATATGATGAAATTTTATTTAACTAGAAGAAATTAAGTACTAATATGCACTACAGCATGAGTGAACTTTGAATACATGGAGCTGGTGAAAGAAGAGAAAAATAAAAGCTATCATCAATGATTCCACTGACAGAAAATGTCCAGGACAAAATATACTAGCAGCTGCTGGGGCAAAGAGAGTGGGGGGGTGTTTCTGAGTGACTACAGAGTTTCTCAGGGGGATGAAAAGCACTGGAGTTAAGAGATGCATAATCTTGTGAATACACACACACGCACACACGTGAGTGGGGTACACAAGATCTCCATAGATTTTATGTGTGTGTGTGTGTGTGTGTGTGTGTGTGTGTGTGTGTGTGTATATTCACTTAACTGTATGTCTGAAAGAGGCAAACTTTGTGTTATGTATCTAAAAAAGTCAGTTTTAAGTTTATAGCAACATTTTTGTTAAATTCTGGGTATTTCTTAATAGAATTATTATACTCCTTAGCTATGAAAGAGTATATTCAACTTGCGTCACATGTACCCATACCCATGACAAAAAACTACAAGAGGCCTGAGAATGTAGCTCACTGGCTTACCCACAAGGCCCTGAGTTCAATTACTAACAGAACACAAAACAACAACACAAAAACAAAACTGCCACCCAAATTTTTGTTTAGATTCATCGATTTTCAGGCTGGTGAGAAGGAGTCGTGAATAAAGAAACTTGATATCGAGCCTGTCAACAAGGGTGGGACCCAAAGAGTGGAAGGAGAGAACTGACTCTCACAAGCTGTCCTCTAACCCCTACAGGCCCGGCATGGCATACACCCACCTCACAAAATGAATAAATGGACAATCAAAAAGTTCATAGGTTTTATAGATGTGAAGTATCATGGTTTGAATATGTTTGGCCCAGGGAGTGTCACTATTAGGAGGTAGGGCCTTGTTGGAATAGATGTGCCCCTGTGGGCATGGGCTATAAGACCTTCATCCTAGCTGCCTGGAAGTCAGTTTCCACTAGCAGCCTTCAGATGAAGATGTAGAACTCTTAGCTCCTCCTGCACCATGCCTGTCTGGATACCATGCTTTTGCCTTGATGGTACTGGACTGCACCTCTGAACCTGTAAGCTAGCCGCAATGAAATGTTGTCCTTTATAAGAGTTGCCTTGGTCATGGTGTCTGTTCACAGCAGTAAGACCCTAACTAAGACAGTAAGTAAACCATTAAAAAAGTCTAAGCCATTTTGTTAGCGTTGCAGGGTCTGTGTATCAGTGGTACTACCAGAACCAATACTTAAACAGGAAGCTTTATGAAGACACAATGTCAGTGTCACACTGAGCTGGAACAAACAGTTTAGCAACTTCATAAACAACACAATCAAATTTCAATAACTTCACCTTAATAAAATGGTAAACATTACTAAAGCCCACTCCCATCCTGGAATTCCTGCATCACTCAGGCCCATAGAACACAGCCTGGGTTACCTCTTTCTCCTCTGGGCAGTACAGAGGCCCTGTAGGATGAAGAACAGCTTTCTGTGCATAATAAAACAGCTCTGATATATTCTTTAGGTTTTTTGCTGAACACTAAAAATAAAAAAAAAAATTAATTAATTAGTTTTACATTCTGAAATCAAATTTATTTATTGAAGGCCAAAAACAATTTAAAAAATGTTAGCATGATATTCCTCTTTTGTAAACTTTTACACTCTCAGGAGTTTTGTTTGTTTTCTTTGTTTGTTTTTTGGCTACTCTTGGCTTTAGTGGGGTGAGGGTGGGGAGGAAGAAAGCCAATATAAGGGAAGAGTAAGATTCCTTGAAGAAACTGAAAAACACATTTTCCTTTGTGGACAGTACCAAGATCTCCATATTGCTTAAGAGGAAAATTGTCAAGTTCTCTCTTTGGTTTATATGAATTCACAATGGACAGAAAATTAATTCCAACCCCCATAATCTCCCCTCCCAGCCAAAGTCTCCAATTATAGAGCATTCACCAGCACATTTCCAAACTAAAGCATGGACATACCTCCACACAGGTTTCTATTTCTGTATATTGGTTCATAATCGGAAGGATGGTCTCCATACTACTATATTCCACCAGATCAGATTTGTTCCCAACCAATATCAAAGGCAGCCTGAAATGAATGGGGCATTAATGCAATAAAGAAAACAGGCCGGGCGGTGGTGGCGCACGCCTTTAATCCCGGCACTTGGGAGGCAGGGGCAGGCAGATTTCTGAGTTCGAGGCCAGCCTGGTCTACAAAGTGAGTTCCAGGACAGCCAGGGCTACACAGAGAAACCCTGTCTCAAAACAACAACAACAACAACAAAAAAAAAACAAAATTAAAAAAAAAAGAAAAAGGAAAAAAGAAGATGTTAGATTTATTTGTGTTTTAACTTAGTTCATTACCCATTCTAGTTAAATTCCCACCATAATTTTTCTAATAAGGTCAAGCCAAGGTCCTCAGATAGTAGGTTCATTCAGTCAGTCATCTCTGATTTATATTGTCTGTTTCAAGCCACACACTCTTCTAAGTACTAAA
This sequence comes from Montemys delectorum, assembly GCA_019843815.1. Taxonomy (NCBI): domain Eukaryota; kingdom Metazoa; phylum Chordata; class Mammalia; order Rodentia; family Muridae; genus Montemys; species Montemys delectorum. The sequence goes on along the minus strand of JADRCD010224533.1, from coordinate 19,306 downwards.
GACCTTAAGAAAAAGTTCCTCAGGGGTTGGAGAGGTAGTTCAGTGGTTAAGAGCACTAGCTGCTCTTCCAGAGTACCTGGGTTCAACTCCCAGAGCCCACATAGGAGCTCAAACTGTAACTCCAGTTCTAGGGCATCCAACACCTTCCCACAGACAAACACCAATGTATATAAAATTTAAGAAGGGTGGGGAGAGGGAGGAAGAGATGGAGAGATGGGTAAGAGTACTGGCTACACTTCCAGAGGACCCAGGTTCAATTCCCAGCACGCATATGGTAGTTCGAAATGTCTGTAACTCCAGTTCTAGGGGAATCTGACAGTCTCATATACACATGCATGCAGACAAAATACCAATGGACACTTATGAATAAATAAATCATGAAAAAAAATTTAAAGCCAGGTGCTGGTGGCGCACGCCTTAAACCCCAGCACTTGGGAGGCAGAGGCAGGCGGACCTCTAAATCTCCCTGGTTTACAGAGCAAGTTCCAGGACAGCCAGGGCTACACAGAGAAGAAGCCTTGTCTCAAACAACCAACTAAATAAACAAAAAATACCCCTGTCATTCTAAGAGTGAGAACCGAACTGAACAGGGAGACACTAACAGAGTGAATGGGAGGGAGATGATCACAAAACTTCTTGTCAGTGGGTGGCATCTGAGCCGAGTACTGAGGGACAATATGGAACCTGCCATATGGACAGCAGAGAGAACCAGCTGGGAAGAGAGTGTGACCATCCTGGTGAGGTCAGAGAATGGGCAAAGTATGCCAGAATGGGTGGACAGGGAGAAGGCAGGGATGAGTTAGACTGAGGATGAAAAGCCAGACATACAAGGACTTCTAAGCTGTGATAAGGAATGTAGTTTCATCATTAGAATAAGTAAGCTAATGAAGAGTTTATAAGTTGGGGCAAGGTCTGATCTAGTCAATTCTTTATTTTTTATTATTACTATTTTTAATGTATCTGATACCACTGAACTCAATATTTAAGTTTTTGTTTTGTTTTAGTTTCTTACATGTATGAGTGCTTTCTTTGCCTATAATATGTATGTGTACCATGTGTATGCCTGGCACTCAAAGAAGTCAGAAGGAGGTATTGGATCCCAAGAAGTAGAATTACAGAGAGCTGTTAGCTATCACGTGGGTGCTCCAAATCAAACCTGGGTCTTCCAGAAGAGCAGCCATTCCTCTTAACTGCTTAGCTCCCATCCTAGCACCAGTTAATGCATTTAAACATGACCTGCTGTATTTCAGAGATATATAGTGAAGTCTTTACAACTTGGTGTGGTGTCTATTTGCTTTAAAATGGTCCCAGTGGGATAAACAAGATTGGACCTGAATTAACTATTGAAGCTGGGTGACAGATTCATTATACTATTCTCTATTTGTTTTACATGTGAATTTTGTCATTAAGAAAAAGCCTTAGAGCATACTCGGGAAGTAGAGGTAGGTGGATCTCTGTGAGTTCAAGGCCAACCTGGTCTACAGAGAAAGTTCCAGGACAGCCAAAACTACACAGAGAAACCCCATCAAAAACAAAACAAAACAAAACAAATAGAAAAAGCCTGGGCCAATGACTCTCACAAGTATGGTGACTGTTCCCAAGACTACCGGACTCTTCGAGAAATGCGGTAAGTACTACCCTCACAGAATGGCCCAGTACAAGGAGGCGGGAGAACCTCTGCATGCCCAGGAAAGGGGCGTCATGACAGGAAGCCTCTTGGCTATGGTGGGCAAACTAAGCTTATAGTCCACACAGACACAAAAAGGGTACTGTTACAAAGTCAGCCTTGAACCTGACTGCAGATTTAGGAGGATGTGGGAGGCAGCAAGAAGAGAAAGAGCCAAGTGATCCAGTTCTAAGATGATTTTAGGATGTGTGTGTGTGTGTGTGTGTGTTTCAAGGTAGGACTTCTCTGTATATCCCTGAATATCCTGAGACTCCCTCTGTAGATTAGGCTGGCCTAGAACTCAGAGCTCTGCCTGCCTCTGCCTCCCAAGTGCTGGGAAGAAGGGTGTGCACAATCCTGCCCAATGAAGATGATTTTGTTATAAAGACAATAAAATTATGAGCTTTTAATCACTGTCAAAAAAAAGAGAGATAGAGAAAGAAAGTAGTAAAAGAAATAAAAAGGCTTTTAAATTTTTTCCTTAACTACATTTCTGTGTCTCTGTGTCTCTCTCTGTCTCTGTCTCTGTCTCTCTCTCTCTCACTTTCTCTCTCTTTCTGTGTGTGTGTGTGTATATGTTCAGAGGACAACAGTTAAGAGTCAATTCTTTCTACCACGTGGACTCTAGGGATTATTATGCCATTAGAATTGTTAGCAAGTGTCTTTAGAAATGGCACCATCTCATTGGCCTAAAAAGCTTTTTAAAAATATGGTGGCTTGGGGGGCTACAGCAATGGCTCAATGGCTCAATCGTTAAAAGCACTTGTTCTTGCAAAGGATCTGGTTCATTTCCTAGCATCTACTTGGTGGCTCACAACTGTCTCTACCTCCAGTTCTTGGAGATATGACACCCTCTTTTCATCTGTGTGGACTCTGCTCATATACACATGTAATAAACAGACAAGTGAGCAAAAAACATTCTCTGACAGAGAGCAGACAGAAAGTTTAAAGATCTTGTTTTAAGTAAGTGAAATCTGAGATGCCTACAGGAAATCTAAATGGGTTATTGAAGACATCAGAGCAGCGGAGACTGTTACATGCGAGTCCTAAAGGACAGCTTGGAACAAAAAAAATCATTTTAGTAGACTCCAATCTCCGAACACAAACTCCTGCAGCATTTACTTTAGCATGCTTACCCTCACTGTGACTTTTATTGTTTACATTGCCCAAAAACAGACTTCTAACAAGAATAGGAAGAATTAGTAAACACAATAGTTTAATTAGAAAAAAAAAGTCTAAGTTCAATTGTAAAGTCCCAGGCTAAAGCGGAAGCATCTATTATTTCTGACATTCTCTGGCTACGTGACTAATAAAAAAGAGTCCTAAGGAAAAATAGGTATGTACCAAAATAACCTACAGATGAGGCTTGGGAAAGAAGTTACTGGAAAATATAAGGTCTATAATTGGCTGGCAATGCACACATATAATGCAGCAACTGGAGGCTGAGGCAGGAGGAGGAGGAAAGAGCAGGAAGATTACAAGTCTGAAAACAGCCTGGGAAATATAGTGAGATTGTATGTCTCTAAGAGAAAATTAAACTAAATAAATATATAAAATAAAAACAAGGTCCACAAAGTAGCCATAATATTTTAGTGACAGCAAAGCTAAAGTTGTAAAACCAGTGGCATAAATGGGTTCTTCATAGACACTGGCCAAAGTATGCTCTCTTTTCCAGAGTGGCCCTCCTAAAAATAGCCCCAGGAGAAAGCACCAAGAGCATGTGGATGCTATAGCCTTTAAGGCTCCACTGTCCAATACAACATTCTATGATGATGGCCTTGTTTGGTTTTTGAGTCAGGGTGTTTCTAAATAATCCTGGCTATCCTAGAACGCTCTACCTCAGGCTGGCTGCAAACTCACAGAATCACTTGCTGGGATTCAGGGCATTGCCAATATGCCCTGAAATAATGATGATCTTCAGTGCACTATTATCATAACCACCTGCCACAGGTAGCTACTGAGCTTCTGAAATGTGGGTAAGTGGATCAGAGGAGCATAAACTTTTGTTATTCCATTTTAATTCATTTAAATCGCCACAAATAACAAGAGGCTATAGCACTGAAGAGCTGAGTCATTCTCTTCTTTCCACTTTGTCACCACAAAGTTTAAGAAACAATGAAGAGTCATTGTAGAGCTTCGAGGCCATGTAAGTTAGTTTCCCTTCCACAAAGAAGTTAGACAGAGGCATCAGGTTTCCAGAAATAAAGATCAAAAATGCTGAAAAACGAATCCTGACAACTTGATTAAAAGGGCCCGATGGTACATCATTAATACCTAAAACATGATTTTCCTAACATTTAAAAAGATTTAAATGGGGACTGGACAGATGGCTCTGTGGTTAAGAGTACCCGTTGCTCTTCCTTTGGTTCCCAGGTGGAGTCTAGTGAGCTCCAAGCCGCCCGAGAATATATATAGTGAGCTCCTGTCACAAAACAAACAAACGAACAAACAAACAAACAAACAAGACCCAAGGGGAAAAAAGAAATAACAAAAATAATTTTGTCCAATTAAACACTGGAAGGAAATCCTTTGACTTGACTTTAACTGAAAGCATTTATGCAGAGAACTACCACTCTACTTGGGAAATTACTGAGTGCGTTGTCTTGTACTTCCCCTTCGCACTGTGTCTTCCAGAGAATGCAGAGAGCCTCCTTGCATGAATTTCTAAACAGAGATTTACAGGGCATTTTAGAGACGTTATATATAAGCGTTCTAATTCAATTCTCGCTACAGCCATATGCATCCAGGATAGATATTACCTTTATCCCTGTAACCGATGAGGAAACTAGACAGCCAAATTAAGTGGCCAAACAAGATCTAAGAGGTTGCTCAGTCCTATGCTCTGCCTAGTGCACACTGTGAGCGGTCAACAATCCCACACCTCATTAAAGCAGCTCAAGAGAGGGCATATAATACAGGCAAAGACAGACTCCAAACAGACTCAAGTAGCAGGTTTTGAACAAAATGTAGAATTACTAAAATATTTTATTGGTCAGTAACCATTACAGTGACAGAGCTGTTTTCTGCTTTGCCCTGGAATCTACTTACTGTTTCTAATCACTCCTGCCCTCAAAAAGGTACGGTGGTATGTGGAGGTAGGTAAACAGGGAGAAACTGATGAAACCAATGAAGTAATGGCTCAGCGGGTAAAAGCACCTTTACCAGCAAGCCTCAGTTCCAGCCTGGAACCAATACAATAAAAGAAGAGAACTAAACACTAGTTTTTTGTTTGTTTGTTTTTGCAAGACAGGGTTTTGTGTAGCCCTGGCTGCCCTGAAACTCATTTTGTAGACCAGGTTGGCCTTGAACTCACACAGCTTTACCTGCGTCTGCTTCCTAAGCACTAGGATTAAAGGCATGTGCCACCGCCTCCTGAATAGATTTATTTTATTATTTTATGTGTATGAGTGTTTTGACTGTATGTATGTCAATGTACCACACTCATGCCTGGTGCCTGAGGAGATGGTGAGTGCCATGTGAGTGATGGGAATACAACCCAGGTCCTCTGAAACAACAAGTGCTGTTTAGTGATCCAGCCGCTCCGGCCCTAAAGCCTGCAAGCTGCCGTCGAAGCACGCGAGCGCGCGCGCGCACACACACACACACACACACACACACACACACACACACAAATACATAAATAATTGAAAGAAAAGCTAAATGTGGAGCATGTTAATGACCAGTAGATCTAAGTGAAGACTTTACAATTATGTTTGTAACTGTTTCTTAGATCTTATCTCTGTTTGAAAGAAAAGAAAAATACCTGCTGTCTTTGTCTGTTCTTTCATTTATGAGAGGAATCCATCGGCTTGTTACCTAAAATAAAATTAAATAAGGAATGAAGACATGATGCAAGTCTTCTTTGAAAAACTGTACATCTTTTTTTTTGGGGGGGGGGAGGCGATTTCAAGACAGGGTTTCTCTGTGTAGCCCTGGCTGTAGACCAGGCTGGCCTCGAACTCAGAAATCCGCCTGCCTCTGCCTCCCAAGTGCTGGGATTAAAGGAGTGCACCACCACCACCTGCCTAAAACTGCACATCTTTAATTCCAGCACTCAGAGAAGGCAGAGACAGAGGCAGAGGGATTTTTGAGTTCAAGGTCAACCTGGTCTACATATTGAGTTCCAGACCAGCTAAGGCTATATAGTGAGATTCCTTCTTTAAAAAGAAAGAAAGAAAAAAAAAAAGCCGGGCGGCAGGCAGATTTCTGAGTTCGAGGCCAGCCTGGTCTACAGAGTGAGTTCCAGGACAGCCAGGACTACACAGAGTACACAGAGAAACCCTGTCTCGAAAAACCAAGAGAAAAGAAAAAAAAAAGAAAAAGAAGAAAGGGGGAAAGGGACCAAAAAAAGAAAAAGAAAATGCATACTGTTCTTTTAAAATTATTTTATGATTACTAGTGTTCTGTCTAAATATATGTCTGGACACCATGAGCATGCCTAGTACCAAAGCCAGAAGAGGGATTCAGATCCTCCTGAACTAAAATGGAGTCATAGATGAAGAACAGCCTCTGAGCCAGCTGACCTTCTGAGCATCTCTCCTTTATATTTTGTTAAGAGTTCTTAAGCCTCTCACTGGAGGGTCAGCTTTGATCAGAGATGCCCCATTAAAGCTACACATGGTGGCATGTGTGGAATCTCAGGCTAAGGCAGGAATATCATGAGTTCCATCCAGGCTAGGATACAGAACAAGACCCTACCTTAAAAGCAAAAACAGAGCTGGGCAGTGGTGGCTCACACCTTTAATACCAGCACTTGGGAGGCAGAGACAAATAGAACTCTGAGTTCAAGGCTAGCCTGGTCTAAAGAACAAGTTCCAGGACAGCCAGGGTTATACTATGAGATCCTGTTTAAAACAAACAAACAAACAATCCCACAAAAACAAAAACAAAAACTTGAGGCAAGAGGATTGCAGCCTGAGCTATATGACAATTCTAGACCAGGCTAAGCTACATAGTAAGAAAATGCCTCAAAATAAGTAAGTAAATGAATAGTAACATGGGGCTAGAAAGAAGGATCAGTGGTAAAGAGCATGGACTGCTCTTCTAGAGGTCCTGAGTTCAATTCCCAGCAACCATATGGTAGCTCACAACAATCTGTAATGCGGATCCGATGCCCTGTTCTAGGGTGTCTGAAGACAGTGACAATGTACTCAGATACATGAAATAAATAAACCTTTAAAAAAATAGTAAATAAATGAATGAATGAATAAATAGTAACCCATTGAGGTTAAATAGAGAGAAAATGTAAATATACCTTATCAATAGAATGTTTGTTGTTAACAGCATAAACTATGCAGATGACATTAGCCTAGAAGAAAAGGTAATAAATTGGTGTCACTTTGAAATAAAATATATACAATATCATTTAATTATCAAATACCTAAGATTTTTTTTTAGCCAAAGGGGGAAATTTTTAGAAAAAGAAAAACCTATCTAGAAGAAGAAAGTACCTCTAAAGAAGTAGAGCAAACAGTACATATTCAAATACCAACTGAGAAATTACTGGGAAGCTGGGAATGGTGGCACACACTACAGAGCAAACAGTACATATTCAAATACCAACTGAGGGGGGCTGGTGAGATGGCTCAGCAGGTAAGAGCACTGACTGCTCTTCCGAAGGTCCTGAGTTTGGATCCCAGCAACCACTCGGTGGTTCACACCACCAGTAATGAGATCTGACGCCCTCTTCTGGTGCTGTTTGAAGACAGCTATAGTGAATTACAGCTACAGTGTACTCATATACATAAAGTAAATAAAATAAATCTTAAAAAAAATACCAACTGAAAAATTCCTGGGAAGCTGGGAATGGTGGCATACACTATAGAGCACTCAGTAAGTAGAGGGAGGGGATCAAGACATGCCTCAACCACACCAGGAATTCAAAGCCAGTCTGGGCTACAAGAAACTGTGACTACCCAACTGTCCTTCAGAAAAAGCATATTCTTGGTAAAAGAACTAAAAGGATAGACTCATCGGATTATCACTGTTTACATGAGCAGACACACACATGTCCTTTTTACACGTACCTGTGATATTTCTTGATGAAGTTGTTCATCACTCTGTTCTGCTTCTATAAATGACAAAAGCCAGTGTTTTATATTTTAAAATCTTTCATAACTAATCATCGAGCTAACAAAAAAAAAATCTACGTAATAACCACCTAACAAAATTGACACAGAAGGTTCCCAGCAACAACACAGCAGCACATAACTATCTATAACTCTAATTTCAGGGGATCCTACACCCTTTTTTGACCTCTATCAGGCATGATGAACATAATACATTTACATACCTTCAGGTATTCAAAAATACTCATAAAAATAAATGATAAAGTATAGTACCAGGCAGGAACCCAACAGAGGCTAATGCAGTGAAAGAAAAGGCTGGTACAAGAAGGAAGTCGGCAAGCTGGGAAGCTAATTCAAGAGGACAATTCCAGCACAGAAGGGTAGAGGCCTCTCGTCAAATATCTAGGCCACTATCTGATCCAGAGTTGAAAAAGGGTCAGGCAAAAGAGATCAACAACTCAAGAAAGGAGACTGAGAGCTTCAGAGCCAGAAACCCAGACAAAAATTGCAACACAGAGCCCAAGATTACAGATCTGAACACTATGAGCACAGTAGGTAGGAGTAATAACAAAAAGGCCCAGAGGCAAAACTGTAGCTTGACAATGAAGAAAGCAAAAATTCCCTTTCTGGGCTGGTAAGATGGCTCAGTTGATAAGGGCTCTTGCTGCCACGCCTGAGTTCGATTCCCAGAACCCACATGGTGGAAGGAGAGACTGAAATACAGCAAGGTATCCTCTGACCCTCACATATACCAACCATAGCATACTCATGTCCACACACATAATAAATCAATAACATGTACAGTCTTACAATGAAATAGTAAGTTGACTTCTGTGTTTATGTGGTGTATATGTGTGTACATATCTGTGTGTTCACATGTGTGATAATAATGCCAGGGTTCTTCCTCTAACATCTCACTTTGACCTGCAGCTCACAAACTGGCTCGACTGGCTGTCTCTGCCCAATGCTGCTGTTACAAACACAGTGTCCAGCCTTTTACTTTGGTACCACAGATCTACTTGCAGGTTCAGCAAGTATTTTAACTTCTAAGCAATCTCCTCAGCTCTCAAACTGATCATTTTTAATTCATTTCTTTGTAACAAAGGTTGAAAAACTAAAGAACACATATAGAGTTCAACAAATCATAGTATATACATGTCTTTGTATGTAATCTTGGAAATTAGTATCAGTCTAGGAAAACACTGGATAAAAGAGCTACATCCCCAGCCCTTCAACAAATTCTAAAATTCAGAAATTTCTCAGTCTTTTTTGAATATGTATGTGTATATGGTACATTCATGTACCACATGTCTGTGTTGGCCAGAGGTACTGGATAACCCTGAGGCTGGAGTTACAGGTTGTGACTCTGACGTGAGTGCTGGGGGTTGGATTCGGACCCTCTGCAAGAGTAGTGCATGCTCTTAAACATTGTGAAAAGCTCGATGAGGTTTATTTCAGGGCTATTACATTAACTCCAGAGCCTCTTTCACCCACTAAAGGCCACTCATTACCTGAATAATCGACAATGTGTGTTGGAACTCTTTCAGGGGTGACATCAGCTGGAATGGTGATTTCTTCTGCTCGGGGAGGAACCTTTATTTGATAACAAATATAAAAAAAGAATAAATGTGAGCCAGGCAGTGGTGGGCATGTCTTTAATCCCAGCACTTGGGAGGCAGAGGCAGGCAGATTTCTGAGTTTAAGGCCAACCTGGTCTACAGAGTGAGTTCCAGGACAGCCAGGGCTATACAGAGAAACCCTATCTCAAAAACAAAACAAAACAAACAAAAATAATAATAATCAATGTGGTGAAATTATCCATCACACCCTGCAGATTTATCATTATCTGTTTAGAGATATCTTTGTAGGTATTCATTGTATTTTAAAATACTTTGAGGTGCTTTATCATATAAGCAAAACTACAATAAAAACATTTTTAAGGGGTAGCAAGATGGATCAGTAAATACAGATGCTTGCTAAGTCTGACCACCTAAGTGTAACCACCAAACCCTCACGGTGGAAGGAGAGAACCTACTTCCGCAAGTTGTCCTCTTGCCTCCAAATGTGTGCTGTGGTATGTATGCACATAGAGAACTATAACAACTAAAAAACGCAACAAAATGTAAATAAACAAATAAAAGACAAAAAAAATGCAATAAAATAAAAATCAAAGGGAAAAATAAGTTTCCAGCTGAGGTATAACTTGACAGCAGAGCAAATGTCCTGCCCTAGGTAAAAAGGAAAAAAACTCTGCGTTTGTAGTCAGAGCACACACTAAGGATATCTCAAGTTTTTCACAAACTTAAAAAGATTCAATTTGATACTGAAATAATAGGTTTTTTAAATATATGGTTCTCACTCTACTTTGTTAAGAATTTAACATACTTTACAAATAAGGAGCTACATTAATCCAATGCAATCTTGATGGGTGTAACTCAGTGATGGAGAACTTGTCTAGCACATGCAAGCCCTGGGCTTAATCCTCAGCCTTGGAAAACCCACAAAAACCACAAAACAAAATGACCACCTTCAAGGTAACCAATACACACAAATGTTGTCTATGCTAGATGAAAACTGTTTGGCTCCATAAACCTTGTGTTTAATAATTCCATGTTTCAGAAAGACTGCATATTTTTAACAAAACTGTCTTGTGGAAGCTCAGTCCTTTCTTTTTAATTAATTTTCATGTGTATGGGTTTTGCTTTCATGCATATCTGTGAACCATATGTATACCTGGTGCTACAAGAGGCCAGAAAAGGGAACTGGATCCCCTGACGCTGGAGTAACAGACACCTGTAAGCTACCATCTGGGTGCTGAGAACCAAACCTAGGTCCTGTGGAAGAGCAGACAGTGCTCTAACTGCTGAGCCTTCTCTCCAATCCCAACTGTATGACTTTTAATTATGGAGAAAAAAAAAAAGGATCCACACCTAAGAGGAACACACTAAAACAACTCTAACTTCAGTTACACATTTAAAATTTATTTATTCCTTCTGACAGGGTCTCTCTATGCAGTTCTACCTGGATTGGAACTCACTATGGTTCTTTAAATTTGCTTATTTACTTATGTGCATGGCCATCATAACACACAAGTGGAGTTCAGTGTGGAGTCAGTTTTGTACTTCCACCATGTGGGTCCTGGGAACTAAAATCAGGTTGTCAGTCTTGGCCGCAGGTATCTTTTCTCACTGAGCATCTTGTTAGCTCTTCAGTTAAACTTCTGCAGAGAACTTTAGGTATTATACCTTAATTCTCAATTAATGTTAATGATTCCACAATATACTCCACTTTTCAAATTAAGGCATTACTATTTGATTCTTCTTTAATGCAAAGAGGAACAAAACAGCAGCCATGGAATTGTGAATGTTGAAACTGCTACCCAGGGGAGATGCACTCGGCAGTGAATTGAAGCTCCTGCTTGATATGCACAAGACCCTGGATTCAATCCCAGCTACCACAGAAATCCAGAACAACAAAGAACACTGCCTTGTGACACATCAAATTCCTAGCTTAGCAATAAAAGTATAAGATTATTTCTTTCTACAAGAGTAAAGAAAAGATTAATGCAAACTCTGAGATTAATTTGATTTTTACTTGTATGTGCAGGCATGTGTACTTGCATGGTACATGTGTGTGTATTTGAGGGGGCAGAAACCCACACATGCCAGAGAGCATAGATACCCAGGAGCTAAAGTTATAGGCAGCTACGAATCACCTAACCAGTGCGGGGAATTGAACATGGGTTCTCTGGAAGTACAGCAAGTGCTTGTAAGTACTGAGTTATCTCTCCAGCCTCAAACTCTGACATTAATAATACTTTGGAAAAACAAAAACAAAAAAACAAGTACCAGGCAGTGGTGGCGCACTTGGGAGGCAGCGCTTGGGAGGCAGAGGCAGGAGGATTTCTGAGTTCGAGGCCAGTCTGGTCTACAGAGTGAGTTCCAAGACAGCCATGGCTACACAGAGAAATCTTGTCTCTAAAAACAAACAAACAAACAAACAAACAAACAAAACTTAGGCTCTTTCATAAGATAATGTCCTCTGTAAACTAATGAGTTGTTTTTTGTTTTTTTTTAAGATTTATTTATTATTATATGTAAGTACTTTGTAGCTGTCTTCAGACACACCAGAAGAGGTTAGATCCCATTATGGATGGTTGTGAGCCACCATGTGGTTGCTGGGATTTGAACTCGGGACTTCCAGAAGAGCAGTCAGTGCTCTTAACTGCTGAGCCATCCCTCCAGTCCACTAATGAGCTTTTTAAAAGTCCTAACTGTTGAAGAAACACATGAAGGTGACACTGATATCATTTTAACTTATTTATTATTTAAAACAAACAAACAAACTATCACAAAGAAATGAAAAGTTTACCTCTTCCGGAAATTCTTCACTGACCAGCGTCATAATCAGTGATGTCTTCCCAACTCTAGCTGTTAAAAGAAACATCATTACTTAATAAAACATTTTGGTTGTACAGAAACTCAAATGCAGTAGTCACATAGGGAGCTGATTAGTTATGTAAGGAGAAAGACAACTATAAGGCCTTTTCTGAAAGCCTCCTACAGTTGGGGTATACCAGCACTTCCTAGTGCTTGCCTGTAACTCCACCCACCTGGAGAGGCCGAGGGAACAGGATGTCAGGTTTGAACACAACAGAATATAGTAACAAAACCTTCCTGCATTCCCTACTCAGAGAGTTGTATAAGAATCTATCCCATGGGGCTGGCGAGATGGTTCAGCGGGTAAGAGCACTGATTGCTCTTCCGAAGGTCCTGAGTTCAAATCCCAGCAATCACATGGTGGCTCACAACCACCCGTAATGAGATCTGATGCCCTCTTCTGGTGTGTCTGAAGACAGCTACAGTATACTTATTTATAATAATAAATAAATCTTAAAAAAAATGTATCCCATTATATGAGGCTTAATTTTCTAAATTAAATTTCTAAAGGTCATTTCTAAATCTTCACCTTTACAAATAATGTTGTAACTCATATTCTACAACATAAATTCCTTAAGTGGAATTCAAGTTAGAACATGGGCTGTTCTGTGTTTAATGACTTTATTATGTTCACAAGAGAACACATTAGCTTACATCCTTAGCAACACAAGGACCTCAGAGTGCCTGTATCCTTCCATGGCACTCTCCTTCCTTTTTGTTCTGTATTTAAAGGGTCTGTAACAAGGCAAAAAAACAAAAGTTTTCTGTCTCAGTGGTCTTTTTAATAAAGGACAGTTAAAATCTCACTCTTTATTCTGAAATCTGACTTCTCTACTCCAGTTAAGTTTCTGATCATGTAGTTACTACTGTCAAACCTAAATGCTTATGAACTAAATCTGTCCAAGCTCCTAGAGGAAAACAGATTACTGCAGGTTAATCCCTGCCACAGCGGCAAAGCACAAATTTTAAATACAAGTCCAAATATGAGAGCTGGCAATTTTTAAGAGTTAAGAACAGTCCCAGCCCTCTCCTAAATGACTGGGAAATGAAGAATAACCAGACATAAGACACTACACTGGTTACAGCACAGTGTGAAATAGAGACAAATTATATGGTTTAACAGGTCGCTTCTAGCTCTATTTCTATAGACTATTTAAAATACTTTTATTTTTATTATCTCATGTGTACACGAGTGTCTGTGTGTGAGCATATATAGACATGTGTGGGTACCCAGAGAGTACAGAAGACAGCACAGAATCCCTTGGAGCTGGAGTTACAGGTGGTTGTGAGTTCCCCATGTGGGTGCTAGGACACAACTCTGGGTCCTCTGGAAGAGCAACAAGCACCCCTAACTACTGAGTCATCTCTCCACCCCCTCTACAGGCTTTTTGATTGTCTCATGTATAAAAAAAAAAAAAGAAGGCATGTAAAAAAAAAAAAGGAAATTAACTACAAATACAGTACTATTACTCAATCTCTTGACTTTATTCACTACTATACTTTACAGAAAATGAAAATAAAAATGGCTGTCACATCTCTTTAGTCCCTTTTGAAGTAGGAGCATTGTCTGAGTCAGAGTTTCATGTAGCCTAGGCTGACCTTGAACTCAAAATGTGTATACAGCTGAGAATGACCTTCACTATTCTTTCTTTCCTTTCCTTCTCCCTCCCTCTCGCCCCACAACCCCTTAAACTGGGTCTCACTATGTAGCTCTGGCTGTCCTGGAACTATGTAGATCAGGTTGGCCTTGAACTCAGAAATCCCTTTGCCTCTGCCTCCTGAGTCCTGGGATTAAGGATATGTGTCACCACTATACCTGGCCTGCTATATATTTTTATTTTTTGTACTAAAAACTGCCAATAAGTACTATTTTAAGTTATTTTGGTGGTAAAAAAAAATGACAATTTTTAGATTTACATATATCAAGTAAAATTAATCTAAATATTGACAATGAGATATATTCTTTTATGTGAACAAATATATCTTTTTATGTGTATGGAGCCTGTGTGTGTTGAGATCAAACACTGGACGGCTCACAGGCTAGACAAATGCACTATCCTAGGCCAACAAAAATTTCTGGAGAACTTCTACGTGTCTTAGATGCTCACAATACTTCTGCACAAGACTACTGTGTGTCTTCCTTTTACAAAAATTACAGGCTTCAGAGTTATCATCAATAAAGCCAACAGTGTTTCTACAGAGCAAAATAAACTGCCATCCCTGATTCAGGTTTTCTACTTTGCATTGAAATTCTGTTAAAGTTCTCTCGTTACTATTAGAGGAGACCTACCACACTGCCCAAGTTAGTCTGACACTCCTAGGCAGTCCTCCAAGCAGCTCTCCGTCCTGAGTGCTAGAACCACTGTCGCCTGCCAGGCTAAACCTAGCCTGTGGTTTTCCATCTGCTCTGCTTGCCCTTTTGCCTAATTCTGGTATTTCATTTAAACATTTCCCAGTTCCCAACTTTCTACCCCTCACCAATCTACCAACAATATAAATGTCTACTCCACTTTCTTTCACACTCTTCATCTTCTAGCTCAGCCTTTTGGTCACTCACCTTCCTCTCAGCTCCCATTGAATCATGCTAATGGGAAGGAGTGCCAACCACCTGCAGCTAACCTGCCTCATCCCATGTCCCACTGAGGCCACCCACTCAGGCAATTTGCACATGCAAGGCCAGTCCATGCTTCACACAGGTACATGCACTAACAAGCCACAGTGAGTCCTGTCCCCCTCCTCACATGGCTTTTCCTCATCCAAAACTCACTATGTCTCCTCTGTACTTTTACATCTTATCATCTCTTTAGAGCACTTCTATGCTATCACAACCCCCCAGAGCTACCACAGCTTTCACTGCCTCCACTAACAACCTCTGTGCTATAATCTGTACTAAGGCACTATGAATGTAACATACATACTCACCATGTATGAGTCTACATGGACACAATAACCCAGATACTTGTAAACAAGTGGCTAATAAAGCAAACCTTCTAATTTTGTAAGAATGGAGGACCTCTAGCTCTAACTGACTGGATGTCTCTGCTCGGGGATAACAGCATGTCAGGGAAACCATTTCCACTTTCCAACACTTCTCTAATGCTTCTTTTCTTAAGATGTATTTATTTTACACCTTGTAGGCATTTCATCTAAATGCATAGGTATGTACACCATGAGCAGGCATTGTACATGAAGGCCAGAGGAGTGTGTTGGATCTCCTGGACCTGGAGTTACAAGTGGTTGTCAGTTGTCATGTGGGTGCTGGAAATTGAATGCAAGTTCTCTCTCTAAAAGATAAACCAATGTTCTTAACCACTCAACCATCTCTCCAGCCCCGCAAAACTTTCAAGAGTGAGTGAGATTCTGGATTTAAGGCCCCCAGTACTGCACTAGGAGAAGTATTCTACAAACTGAATAGCCAGCAACCGCTGAAGCAATACAAAATAAAATCCAGCCATCTAGATGACTCAGTGGGGTCCAGGACCTGCTGCCAGGCCTAACAAGCTGAATTCAACTCCCAGGACTAACACAAGAGAACTGACTCCTACAGGATGTCCTCTGACTTGTGCGCGCGCGCGCATGCGCGCGCACACACACACACACACACACACACACACACATAAATAATAAAATAACAATTAAAAATAAACTATAGGCAGATGTGGTGGCACACGCTTTTAATCTCAGCACAGAGGCAGAGGCAGGAAGATCTCAGTGAGTTCAAGGCCAGCCTTGTCTACAGAGAGATTTCCAGGACAGCTAGGGCTACACAGAGAAACCCTGTCTCGAAAAACAAAAATGAACTATAAGAATCATTGTATCCTGGGCTGGAGAGATGGCTCAGCAGTTAAGAGCACCGACTGCTCTTCTAAAGGTCATGAGTTCAAATCCCAGCAACCACATGGTGGCTCACATCCACCTGTAATGAGATCTGATGTCCTCTTCTGGTGTATCTGAAGACAGCTACAGTGTACTTACATATAAAAAAAAATAAATAAATCTTAAAAAAAAAGATATATTTAAAAAAAAATCATTGTAACCAATCTGTTCTTAGTAAAAAGCCACGGTTTGAATTCCACATAACAAAGTAGAGTGTGAAACTATGACAAGTGGTTTCAAAATCCCTTGCAATTTCCTAGTAACAGCTAGGTCTTTTCTTATAACTAACTATACAAGCTCATCCTATTGACAGAGCTCATTTAGGAGATGCAGGCAAGATAGCTTCAGAATAAGGCCTTGTCACAGAAAAATCCAACCTCATGAGTAGAGGGTTGGAACCTTCAAACTCATCCTAAAACCTAGAAAGAGATTGAAAAAGGTTGAGTCCAACCACATGACAATGGATTAATCATGCCTACAAAGAGACCCCAAATAAGACCTCTAGGCTTCACATCTGAGGAGACCTTCCAGGTTAGTGAACACACCAGTGAAGTGGTACACTTCAACCCCACACTAAGTTCCAGGTCCTTCCAGCCCTTCCTCCTGCCTCTCCCCATTTGCAGAATGGTAAGTGTAATGTTTTCCAGTAAACAAGTAAACTTGAGGGGGTTGGTGAGACTAACAGGGAGGCCTACTACAAAGGGGACACTGGCAGGAATAAAGATGACAACTGAACAATCTTGAAGACAAGGACACACAAGACAGCGGCCCCAAGGGTGTGGCTAACTTAGTTAAAGTCATTTGCATCAGTTAACACTCTCAGAGTGTGATTTTATTTGTTTGCTCATATCCTACATCATCTAGAGCCAGCCATAATGGCACACACTTTTAATTCCAATACTCTGGAGGAAGAGACTGGCAGATTTCTGAGTTCAAGGCCAGCCTCCTCTACAGAGTGAGTTCCAGGACAGTCAGAGATACACAGAGAAACTCTGTCTCAAAAAAACAAAAACAAAAACAGGCTTGATTCTTCCCAAGCAACTGTGATTAGAATAAAGTGAGGGGGATGACTATGCAGTTATATTTTTAACTAATAACTTTTAGCATTTGGAAAGATAATCCTAGCAAGGATCTTCCCTACAATGGCAGGCTAAAGCAGAAGGACTGCCATGGATTTGAGGACAGCAAATATGAGTTCCAAGAAAGCCTGCAAGTGATACCTTCTGTCAAAAAGAGAAAGGGAGGAAGAGGGGGAGGGGATAACTATGTTGTTACCAAGGAACAATTAAAGGTATGGTGGTGTAGCCAAGTGTGAGGGCACATGCCTTTAATCCCAGCACCTGGGAAGCAGAGGCAGGCGGATCTCTGAGTTCACTGATCATGGGTAGGAGATAGTCTGCAGGACAAATGTTGTCAATACCTATCTACCTCTCTCCAAGTCTGATCAACACAGCGCCATTAGCAGGAGGAGAGCAAACAAGACATTGGAGAACAGAGGTGTGTGTAGGTGTGTGTGTTCCCAAGTGTGCATTTACTTGTGTAAAGTACATGTGTAAAGGTCAGAAGACAGCTTTCAGGAGTTGGTTCTCTACTTCCATCATGTGGATCCAGGGGCTGAACTCAGGTGAGAGTTGGTAGCAAGCACCTTTGCCTCATGATTTCAGCTGGTATGAGGTTTTTAAGAAAACTATGCTGAATTTTTGAACTATGTAGAAGGCATTCATGTTCTTTGTCCCATATCTACAACCATCCTCTCTTGGTTTTTGTTTTGTTTGATCTCACTGAGGCCCAGACTGACCTGGAACTCACTATGTAGCCTAGGTCACAGTGATCATCTTGTCATAGCCTCCCAAATTCTAGGACTACATGTGTTAGCCACCAGGCCTAGCTATACTCCTTTTTGTTTTTTTTAAGTGTGAGTGAGTGTGTGTGTGTGTGTGTGTGTGTGTGTGTGAAGAAATTCATATTTCTTCACCATTCAACTCATTAGTCCAAAGGGCAGTTCTAGCTGCCTGAAGAGGCTCCTATCAAACTACATTTCTGTGCCAAACATTTGCAACAGGTGAGGCCTATTGCAAAGGGGACAATGACAGTAGTAAAGATAACAAGGAGGCCAGAGCAGGGCATCCAATGACCTGGAGCTGAAGTTACAAGCACATCCACGCGGAGGCCAGAGTTACCATTAGGTGTCTTCCTCCATTACTCTACACCTTATCTTTTGAAATAGTGTTCCTCACAGAAGATACCAGTCACTGGTCCAGTAGGCTGGCTAGCTATTGACCTCTGGGGGATCTGACAGTCTTCATTCCTACCATTTGGGGTTACAGACACATCTGATCACACTCAGCCTTGCCCCGCTCCCTTCCCCAGACAGGAGCTCTCTATATAGCCCTGGCTGTCCTGGAACTCACTATGCAGACCAGGTCAGCCTCAAACTCACAAGACTCTGCCACCCAAGTGCTGGGATTAAAGGTGTGCATCCCAGCCAGGACAGCTTTTCCTTTTGTTTAAGACTTATTTATATGTATTTTACCTGTGTGAATGTCTGTGTACCACATGTGTACAGTGCCAGCAGAGACCAGAGGAGAGCATGACACCCTAGAACTGGAGTTACATATGGTTTGAGCCACCTTATAGGTGCTGGGATCCAAACACAGGTCCTCTGGGAAAGCAGCCAGTGCTCTTGCCCACCAAGCCACCTCTCCAGCCCATGCCCAGCTTATTTTTTTAATTTATTTATTTCATGTATGTGAGTACACTGTCATTGTCTCCAGACATACCAGAAGAGGGCATCAGATCCCCATTACAGATGGTTGTGAGCCACCATGTGGTTGCTAGGAATTAAACTCAGGACCTCTGGAAGAGCAGTCAGTGCTCTTACCCACTGAACCATCTCTCCAGCCCCATACCCAGCTTTTTTAAGTAGGTGCTGGGGACCCAGGCTCAGTCCTCATGCTTTAGTGGCAGACACTTTATCAACTGAGACATCTCCTAAGTCTCTAAGGGTAGATTTTGATTCATAGGTGCTAGGGACATAGAAAGAATGTCTCTAGAAGCAGAATATATATATTTCATACAGAATATTTTGTACAAAGCAGTGATGACATATACCTTTATGTCACTTGGGAGGCAGAGGCAGGTGGATTTCTAAGTTCGAGGCCAGCGTGGTCTACAGAGTGAGTTCCAGGACAGCCAGGGATATACAGAGAAACCCTGTCTCGAAAAACCAAACCAAACCAAACCAAACCAAACCAAAC
>JADRCD010224532.1:0-33475 GCA_019843815.1 Montemys delectorum | reverse complement strand
AAAAAAAAAAAAAAAAAAGAAGTTGGGCAGCAAGAGAACTAAGGAATGCTAAGGGAAGATGCTAGACCTGTGAGAAAGGTTGCCCCCTAATAAGGAACTCACGGCAGAGACAAGATGACCTCGGGCACGGCTAAAATATCAAAATAGTGTGAGTAAGTTCCAGAGGGTCTATGGGCAAGCAAGAGATGAATAGCCCCCCCCCCCTCTCTCTCTCTCTCTCTCTCTCTCTCTCTCTCTCTCTCTCTCTCCTTGGGAGGGGGGGGGGTGGGGGGGTGGTGATAATGTTTGGTTGCCAGTGGTTAAGGATCATCACCAGAGACACAAGCCTCTCTCTGGCTTTTGCTCATTGCTTTTCATTTTGTTTGGAGTTTGGTGGATGCCTTTAAAAGCAGTAACCATGTCCTTTAACTCTGACAAGGATTTCACACATTGCTAAGTTAGTGAGAGCTATCTAGTTTTGCACCAGTGTTAATGTGAGCAACTCTACAATATGATCTATACTCTGTTCTTGGTGGCCAAGTACGTGGAGTGCCTGAGATATCTGGGGATAGTCAGTCTCTCACCTCATAATCAATCCCATAATCCATTGCAGACCTAACATTCAAAGACTCACCAAAAATGTGTTTTTGTTTGCCCTATGATTATTTTCCCTGTTTCTCACATTAATACCGCCACTAAAGACCTAAATAATGAATAGTTTAATTTTTTTTAAGTTAATGTCTAGAGTGACCTAGGAAACTTTAATAACAAGCTTGTATTTTCTGAGAAATAAATGCATTTGTAATTATTATCAACTCTCTTCGTAAGCCTGGTAAAAACATGTTTTGCTTTTTCAGGAGAACAATAAATCATCAGCATTCCTTGATTGTGTCTATTTTAGAAACGGAATGAAAACAAGAGCCATCAGTGAGGAATTAAAAGGTAGGACAAACTGTCTTCCATTGAAGTCATTATTGCCTTCTGACCCTCAGAAGCAAGAGACCGAGTAAAATACAACAACATTTATTTTAGGTAATAAGAGGAATTATGTTCAAGAAATGACGGTTTCAGACAGATGAGTCCATTTGAACAATCGATAACACTTCAACACTCCTTTTAGATGACATTTTGTGGTTATAGGTCATGGCTAGAGTTCTCTTCACATCAAAGTACTCGCTTTATTGGTTCTCTGGAGAAGTACAGGAGTTGGAAGAAAAGAAAGTGCTTATGCATTGACATCGACCAAGAGGACCTGTGAAAAGTTACCGCCTACACTTCTCCATCCTTCACATGAACACATCCTTTAAAAGAGTACATTTGAAAACAAGTAGCAATCTCACTGCCGCAAAGTACGTAATGAATCACCAAGTTATTTTGTTAGAATTGCTTCAGATGACTAAAATGACCATTTGCTTCTGATTGGAATCTAGACAACTTGGTATCAAAACAATCACTAAGTTTCTCCCCACTTCTCATTTCTCTTTTTTGAGACAAGTGCTCACTCTGTAGCCAGGCTAACCTTGAACTCAAACCAATCCTCCTGCCTCAGCCTTTTCGGTGTTATTTTTTTTCATTTATGGGTATGAATGTTTTGCCTATGCACTATGTGTGTAGAATGTTCATGGAGGCCAGCAGAGGACATCACATCATCTATAGCTACAATTACAGACAGTTGCACGCCACCATGTGACTGATAGAAACCAATCCCAAGTTCTCTGCGAGCAGCAAGTGCACTTAACCACGAAGCCACCTTTGCAGCCCGAGTCTTGGCTATTTTTAAGAATGTGTTATTTATAAGTATTGTTTATGGATTAGGTGTGAATAGCTTTCATGTCATGAGCAGAGACTAAGAACAGACTCTGAGCCAGGCACAGCAGTATGCATCTGCTATTCTAGGACTCAAGAGGCTGAGGCAGGAAAATCACAAGTTCAATGCCAGTTTGCACTATAGAGTGTGAATGAAATTTGGTTGGAGGAACTGAACTTTATATAGGGCTGATTAAGTGACTTTTTGTAGGGAGGTTGGAATATTGCTGATCCAGACCTAAGCTTTACTATGGGCTATCTTTACTACTTTTAAATATCAATTCCTCACCTGCTTCTGTATCTATGACTAACAGGAAAGTCTTTTAAAATGTGCAAAATTGACAGACTACTAACTGTCACCAACCAAAAACCTAAGAGTGTCAAGCAGTGCATCTCAGGCCTATACACATTTCCCTGCTTAGTGCAACCTACTTACCTGATGTTTCCAGTCACATATTTTAAAACTGTGTAAATACTAAAGAAAGGAGGAAGGGAGGGAGGGGAGGGGGAAGGGAGGGGGAAGGGAGGGGGAGGGAGGGGGAAGGGAGGGAGGGAAGAAGAACCAAAAGAGCAGAGGAAAGAAAAAGAATAAAGGGGAGTGTTTCTGCGTCTGGATGGGCCTCTGCTTGGCTTGGCCAGCAGTGGAAGCCTAAGGCAGAGAGGGAGCTTAGAGCAATGAGAGAACAAACACTTTTTCTCTGGAGGTCTTGGGCAGGAGGGCTGTAAATGGTAAGATCCTTCAGGACGTGAAAACAAACTATACTTCTAGGGGCTGTCTCCTTTTAATTCACCTGGGTCATTGTTTCCAGTATCTTTAAGACCAACAGTGACACCGCAGACTCTTGTTCTTTATCAACAATTTAAAATATATGTGCTCAAGTGGCTATAATATACATAATTTAATGAACACATGTGTTCGTGCTCTCCAATTCAGAGACTGAAGTAGCATAAACCAACAAAGAAGTTTTGTGTGTTTCTGCGTTAGACAGAGAATTTATCTTTATTACACCAGAGTTTATGGAATGACTTTTCTACAACGGCTTCCAAAGTTGCTGCACTGTGGAAAGGCAGAAATGAAAGTCACACTCGAGAGTTTTTCTGTTCTAGCAATGTTTGTCTTCATATCCTAACAGTTTGTTGTTGTTATGTTGTTGTTATACTATCTTTGTTGTTATTATTATCATTTTTTTTACAGTGGGTGTGCTTCACGGTCTCAAAGCACTTTGAGATCTGAGAACAGCCTTTTCCCGTTGTCCCTGTCGCCATTTTTCAGTGCCCTCCCTGTCCTTCTTCTGTCCTCCCCATCCTATGAGTCTTTTCTAAAAACTCTTAAAAATGAACGTTTTCACACACCCTTGTCTGCTTTGTGACGTGAAACCTGGGTTGGCACGCTGGCGACACACGGTTAGTGTCTACCAATAGTGGCCGCTAGAGGGAGACTCAGAGCTCGCTCCTTGTTTCACCTGTTCCTGTTTGCCTTGGCAATGGTCCTCCATCCTGCGACGGGCAATTGGTTTCAGCCTCCCGCTTTATTTCCAGAATTCTTCGAATTGATTTGAATGTAGTCTGTCGTAAATACAGATCCTAGCTAGCATTGGCGGGAAAACGTCCCAGCACTCCAGAGTCCCTCAGACACAGCCTCTGCTAGCTAATGTCAATCTCCCACCCCAACTCCCAGGATCCTAAAAATAGGGGTTTGTGAAGGACTAGATAAGGGAGAGGGAGCCCCAGGACACGAAGCTTAGGATTCTAGTATTAAGAGGTAGCAGCTTTTAATATCTCTCCTTTTATTTTTTATTTTTTATTTTCCTCCGCACCTCCCTCTTTGGCCTTTCATTTCTCCGGTGTCGTATCTAGCAGCTCCACAAACTAAATCCTCACAGTCAAATAAATGTCTTAAGGCAGCTTTTGCTCTCCGGGGTGGATCTGTCTGATTCATCACTGACCCCTCAAACGACTTTATTTTGGTGCCTAAAACCTGTCTGCTCCACGATTAGCATGCGTGGATCTAGCTAGCTCTCTGGAACACAGGCACAAGATAGTAGGAGAATGGCCCACACAGAAGCCTGGCTCTTTGGAGCTCTGAGCTCACCAGAGCTGTGTTGCTGCATTTATCTGTCTTTCCAGTATAGTCCTGACACTCTACCCTGGGCTTCTTGCCAGCTCAGAGTCCACCCACGTGTTCTTCTTGCCTGGAGCACTCCTCCAGACCGGTAACTGGTTCAGGCCTACTCCTTTTTCAAATCTAAACTCACTTAGTGCTTCTTCGGAGGAACTTTTCCCAAACTTCCAGGGTGAGACCCGGTGAGACCAGGGTGAGCACCTTGCAGCTCTTCTAAGAATAGGGTTTAAATAAATAATGGCCGACTTCAGTGTTCCGAGTTGGAATGCCAATTAGGTGGCACCTAAGGTATCGTGGTGACGAGTGGCCCGAAAGAGCTGAGCAACGCTGGAGCCAAGATTCTAGGCCTTAGGACTGCACGGCTCCACTTTACACAAAGAGTGGAAGAACAAAGCCAGCAGACTAATGGAAAAGACAAAACTTAGATAGGCAGAGCAGACAGCGTTTGGAGAACTCCTGCAGACCTTGTGTGTTATCAGAGTACAGAAAAGGACAAATCCCCAAGGTCAGGACGATTAGGAAACCTGCTGGGTAGTTACTACTCAGGAAAGACCTTGAGGTAGGCAGGACGGCAGTAAACAGCGGGGAAGGAAAAGGAAGCACACGTGTTTAACACACAACAAACACACAGTAAATAAAAGGTCCACAACCTTTGCACCTTCACATGATATTTTAAAAAGGTATGTGGGAGGGGGGAGAGAGAAGCTAACAACATCAACAACAAAAAATATTTGCATTATTTCTTTTTTTAATTGAGATTTTAAAGACTTTCTTCCCAGCCACCAAGTAAACACAGTTGCCAGTTTCTTATGAAACCCTTGAAGGACATTCTCCAAAAAGGCCAG
The DNA here is from genome assembly GCA_019843815.1 of Montemys delectorum. Lineage (NCBI taxonomy): Eukaryota > Metazoa > Chordata > Mammalia > Rodentia > Muridae > Montemys > Montemys delectorum. The sequence continues at coordinate 28,723 of JADRCD010224532.1, read as the reverse complement.
AGCACAGAGGCGTGCCAAGGTCCGGTGTTCCAAGTGGCAGGCCACTGCAGGAGGATGCCAGGACACAACGCAGCCAGTGGCCACTGTGAGCACACAGAGACCACGATTCAGAAGAGGCATTTGTCCTGCAGAGGCAGGCAGGGAACCGAACCTGTGACCTGAAGCTGACAGAGCTTGAGACTCTGGACCCTGTAGACGAAGACCAGAAGCAAAGGAAGGAAAGAATTGGGTTCGTCTGACAAAGCTATTCAGAAACAGGGGCTAAGAAGTCGCTCGTGGAAATGTGTCCGGAAGTTGAGCTGTTATTGTTAGTAAAGTGGTAAAGTGGGGAGAGTCTGGAGGACAGGCTCATTAAAAAAACAAAACGGGGACTTTTAAAAAAGAACAGGAAGACAGCTGAAGGCAGTCTGAGCCGATTAGAAACAACGGCATCAACAAGGCCCTTTTAGGTCTGAACTAAGATGCAAGTCAGTCAAAGGCTTCTGCCACGTCCTACACTTGGATAACATCCTCTTTGCAAGTGATGAGAGCTGTTCTTCGGGATGGAAAATATTTTTACCTGGTTTCGAATGGCTGTTTTCTCATTTGTTTGTTTTTTATTATTTCATATCAAGCCTTGATATTTTATTTAAAATAATTTCAGTCCATCAATATATAAACTAAATGGTCGAATGATGTCTATGCATATTTATATATCACTTTTGCAAAAGTGAAATTCTATCGTGTGCACTGAGATGTGCTTGTTTCCTTGGTCTTTCTTGTAATTGTGCTGGTCTTGAACCTGGGACCCTAAATATGTAAGACATTGAGTCTGCTACTGGCTACGTCCATGGCCCTAATAGGCTATTTCATTTGTAAAGGTTTATTTTGTTTTAAATTTAAAGTTACCCTGTCCTAGCTATTTTTGAACATAGAATTCATTGTTATCAGCCATCATTATCTTATATCACGTGTGTATAAGTTGTGCAACTGTGCAGAGGTTAGAAGACTGTATCAGATCCCTAGAGCTGGAGGTAAAGGCTGTCTGTGAGCCAGGGGGTGTGGGTGATCAGAAGCCAGGTCCTCTGCAAGAGCAGTATCACTTATAACTGCTGATCCATCTCTCCAATCCCCAACATAACCTTGTTCCCATTGAGTACCATGTTGGAACCGCTCAGACAGTGAACACTTCATCATTAGCCAACAGTTTTCAAAAATGGGGAGAGGGAAGTCTAGAGGACCAACTGAAACAATCCAGTGGCGATCCAGAGGGCAGAAATCACGTAGGCAAAGCACCCATGAAGCGTCAACCTTCACGGAAAGAGGCCACAAGCAATGTGGACCATGACTATCAGGAGTTGACTCTGTAAGATAAAGAAATGCAATGACTCCTGAGAACCATAACTTTAGAAAAGGCTTATTCCTAAAACTGTTTTAGCATGACTTGCTCTCTGAAGAGCAGTTTTGAATACATCATTTGCTATTTCAGAACAATCCAACAAATTACCCAAGTCACCTATCGTCAAGTATGTTCTGATCCTACATTGGCACGCAGTAGTTGGGCATATTTATGGGCTGTAGTGTGGCATGGCAATACAGTGTGTAGGGATCAGATCAGGGTAGCTGACCTTGCTCTCAGACATTTATCATTGCTCTCTGTTAGGAATATTCGAAATTCCTTCTGCACTAGCTATGTGCAATATGAAATCAGCCACCATTACCCTACTGTGTTGCTGAATATTAGAGGCCACTGGTCCTATCCACCTGTACCCGTCTACTAACAAACAACCGTCTGTCTGTCTTCTCCTGCCTCCACTCCTTCCCATGTTCTAGTGACCGCTCTCTACGTCTCTGAGATCAGAAACAGGGTTAAACTCAAGGTCATTACATTCATGAAATAAGTCAGGTGCAGAATGGCAAATTCCATTTTGTTCTTACACACATATAAAAGCCAAACTGACTGCTTTAGGTTAATGATTAAGGTTGATGAGTATCTCCCTCACTACCTTATCATGCCTATTTACATAAAAAAAAATTCCCTCATTTCCTCTACTCTCAATTCACAAGGAACTTTATTAAATTAAGATCCAGGCTCTGCTCCCTCCACTTCTGCATTGAAACTCTGATTTCCCAGCGCATTCGTCCTCATCTTTCTAAGCTCCCTCCCCCCCCCCCCCCCCGCCACACCTGCGAAGTTTCATGGTAACCACGTCTTTCTCCTCAACATTTTCTCTTCTCTTGGCTTTCATGACTCTGCCTTCTCCTGCTTTTCCTTCAGAATCACTGGCTGCTCTTTCTTAGGTTCTTCTGCCAAATTCTTCTGCCACTTTTATAAAGTTAAATGTCCAGGAAAGAAAAAATGCCATCTGCTCTCTCTCTCTCTCTCTCTGTATTTCTGTCTTAGTTATCTCTGTGCATCCCAGTGGCTTTAAAGGACGTCCATATGCTGATGACAGTGAAGGCTGCGTTTCCAGTGTGAACCAACCCACCCCTAAGTTCTAGGTTTTGTATTCTGGCAACTCTATTCAAACGTGTAGTCGAACCTCACACTTAGCAGGCCTATAATACTCCTACTCCACCTCCTTCCCAACAATAACAAAACCTTTTAAGTTTTTCAGTTTATTACATCACCAACTTAGATCACCACGTATCCCATTGATCACCATGGGATACCACCCACTTACATTCCTTCTTTCCACCACTCTTTCAGACTCAATCTCTCTATATCTCAGGAACATATTGATTTCCTAATTGCAGTAGTTTGCCCTTCCCCCCCCCCCATTCTTGTGACCAAATACTTAAGAAATAAGATGTAAGAGAAGGAGTTAGGTGTGGAGTGAGGAGACACAGTCCATCACAATGGGAAAGCGGAAGGAAGACTGGTTACTTACATTGCGTGAACGTGAAGGAAGCAGGGGGTGGGGACCAAAGGTGGGGTGAGACTATAAAACCTCAAAGCCCACCACTTCCCTCAGCAAAGTTCTACCCAAAAGTTGCAGAGTCTTCACAAACAGCACCACCAGCAGTACATGAGCCTGTGGGGACACTGCACATTCAAATCATAAAAGTCCTAGTTTTCAGGTCTGTCTGATTCTTTCTCTGCCCACCACTAAACTCACACTTTAAGAAGTGCTTGAAGACCTATCTCTCCAGACTCTGCATTTACCAGCAATATGATCTGAAAGTGACTAACTTTCTCTAAGCATCAGTCCTTGTCAGTCAAGCCATGAGGGTATAAAGGAGATGTCCCCTATAGCCTTGGGCACTTGAACACTTGGTCCCCAGCTGCTGGTGGTGTTTGGGAAGGATTATGAGGTGTGACCTTGCTAGAGGAAGTATGTGACTAGGAGTGGGCTTTGAGGTTTCAAAAGCCACTTAACATTCCCAATCAGTTCTCTCAGCTTCCTGTTTGTGAAGTAAGATGTGCATTCTCAGCTGTTGCTCCTGCCTATCTGCTGCCTGCCTGTCTGCTGCCTGTCTGCTGCCTGTCTGCTGCCTGTCTGCTGTCTGCTGCCTGCCTGCCTGCTGTCTGTCTGTCTGTCCGTCCGCCTGCCTGCTGCCTGCCTGCTGTCTGTCTATCTGTCTGTCTGCCTGCCTGCCTGCCTCCTGCCTGCCTGCCTGCCTGCCTGCCTGCCTGTCTGCTGCCTGCCTGCCTGCCTGCCTGCTGCCTGCCTGCCTGCCTGCCTGCCTGCCTGCCTGCCTGCCTCCCTGCCTGCCTGCCTGTCTGCTGCCTGCCTGCCTGCCTGTCTGCCTGCCTGCCTGCCCGCCTGCATGCTGCCTGGCTTCCCTGCCATGACAGTCCTGGACTCATATTCTAGAACCATAGGCCCCCAGATAAACCCTCCCTCTGTGAGCTGCCCGGTCCTAGTATCTAATCACAGCAATAGAAAAGTAACTAAGACAAGGATGTGCGTTATTAATTGAGTTGTGAAAATTAAGGAGCTGATACGTATATACTTCTGAGAATAAAAGTCGAAAATTTTAAGTTTAACTAGGTGACTTTTTTGGACCAGCTTCGGATAACAGTATTAAATTGTGAACAAAATAAAAACTGTTTTCCAAAGGCACCGTGGAATAACTGAAAAGGAGACAGGTAGTTGAGGGGCGCAGACACTTCAAGGACATTAACAAGGAGTGCTTCTCATTTGTCAGCCTTGAACCTGAAGGCAGTCCACCCACTTTGTGTAGTTCTATACAGTTGGAACCTGGTTAGGGCATTCAGACTTCTGACTGAAGGGATCAGAAGACTGAGCTTGCTGGATCCTCATAGCTGGAGAATGAAAAGAGGCAGCCACGGGATGCGACAGCCACAAAGGCAGAGCCACTGCTTCCACACAGGTATTCTGCCCAAATTTTTGTCTGACTTGTGAACATCACATTACAGGGAAGATTGCAAGTAATCAAAAGCGACTAACTTAGGAGCAAAATGGTGTCATAATCTCTTCACTGTTCCCCCATGCACCATGGGAAAGAAATAAACAACTATAAAATCAAATAGCAAAGTTAACAATTTTAGTAAACGTTATAGTCTGACTTCATTGTTCTCAAATTCAGCTGGTCAATACCACTCTTCAGAAAACGGAAATGGGACCCAGAGCATCTATAGAGCACTATCTGTCCATCCAAGCCACAATCCAGAACAGTGATGTGTGCAATGAGGTAGAAGACCGCGAACCATAGCAAACCTGAAGGCAATCAACAAAGGCTGCTGATCCAGCTCCTGACATCAGCAAAGAAGGATTTCAAAGCAGCTATTCGCCTCTGCACGATATTACAAAGAAAAACATTCTCATAATTTAAAGTGTAAGAAAACCTGGCAAAAAGGAAATCTATAACGAACAAACAAAAAAACTTAAAGAAATTCTAGAATGGAAAAACAATAGAATATAAAACAGAAATTTTAGAAAAATTCATGAAAATCAATAGCAGCAGGGTGTCAGTGGTATAGGAAGTGAACTCAGTTACCAGCAGATTGCCAGATATGAAGAAAAGAGAGAGAAAAGACTGAAAATCCTAAGGCAATTGTAGTGGCTATTCCTGGTTGTCAACTTAAGTATGTCTGAAATGAACTACAATCCCGAATTAGAAGGCTCACCTGTGGCCCTAATCTGGAGGCTGAGAGATACAAGTTTCCAACCCGAATCTTGGCATGGAGACCTTGAGGAATAGTGGCTATGAATTCCATAGGATTAACATAGAAAGCTCTATGAGTTCAAGATCATCTGAGATTCAGGGTGTGGTGGCATAGTGGCTATGAATCCTGGAAGATTAAGACTGGAAGATCTAGAGTTCAAGCAAGGTCATCTGGGATTAAAGGTGTGGTGGCACACATCTTTAACCTGGGCCACACTTTTTGCTGGAGACCCATATAAGGACATTGGAAGAAGGAAGGCTCTCTCTGCTTCGCCTGCTTGCCTTGTGGGACTGAGCAACTGCTGGATCCTTGGACTTCATTCACAGCTGCTGCCAACCATTGTTGGGAGTTGATTGTTGGGAGTTGGACTACAGACTGTAAGTCATCAATAAATCCCTTTACTACATAGAGACTACCATAAGTTCTGTGACTCTAGAGAACCCCGACTAAGACAGCAATATTGAAAAATACCAGGATCCGTCACTGGAGGCCAGAAGGGAGAGGACAGAGACAGAGATGGTGTGCAAAGCCAATTCTTTGTCAAGTGCACTAAATGGCATATTCAGATGGATCCATTTCAAGTACACATTACAAAGGGGGAAAAGGGGGTTCCAAAACCCACAGATTCCCAGATAACTGTTAATATTGAAGTGTTTGGAAATAATGTGCTTTTACTTTGAGAAGTGTCAAAAATAGATGGACCAGTAGAGATATTATTAAAAGATCTATTTTCGACAAAGCAAGAGTGGAAAAAGGCGAACTTCGGGATCTGTGGGCAGAACACACAGCACTCCACCGTACTTTCTTCAGGGCCCATTCTACAGTCTGAAAACTTAGTAATACATTTTCTGCCACTTTTATCCAAAACTTCCCAAACAAATAGTCTGGGGGGGGGGTGCTCACCTCCAAGGGTATAAAGAGATTAATTAGTTGTTATCACTTAAGCCATTTTTGTCTTATGAGACAACTGGGAAAGTTAAACTTGACTCACCACCACCCCCCAACACCCACTTTCTAACTATGCATCTAACTGCCAGAATGACATTGTGTAAATGTCAACCTAGACTTTTTAATTCTCTTGCTTTAAAGGCCCTAATAACTTCTTAAGCTCTCAAAATAAATTACACTGTCCTCACAGCCTGCGGGCCTGGATTGTCAAGCTTCCTGTCACCAGGTTCCGCAGGTCATCAGCGAGTGACCCACTCTCCCTCTGGAGCTTTACCTCACTGTGACGCGTGTTTACATACACTTCTCACGCCACATACCCATTGGTTAGCAATTACTTGCCTTTTGTCTTCCTTCCCAGCTAAAGTTCGATAAGGGCAAAGTTTTTTTTCATTCTTGTTCACTGTGACTTTCCCAGGGCCCAGCAGCCAGCTCTGATTAGAAAGGAAGGATCCTGCCTAGTAAGTTAAGGTTAATGAATGCAGATTTACTACTCAAATCCATCTACTGTGACTTCTTTCCTGATACGAAAGGGTGGGGAGAAACTAAATCTCCTGATTTCGAGCACCCTGAAAGTTTCAGTCTAGAAAGCTGAGTGAACTTTTACAGACTGAGCGGGGTAGTCAGTTCTGGCAAATCCTTTCTCCCCACATCGCCTTCTTTGCTGATTGATGCTCATTACTGGTATTTATCATGCTCATTAGCAACAAGTATTTACTGTGTCTCATCTCCCAGACAGTCTGCTACTGAAGCCTGAGATTTGTTTGTGTCCTCAATCTTTCTACTCTCCTCTTCATCGTGTAGGTCTGGGTTCTGTCATTCCCATTTGCACCACAGCACCTGAGAGGCCATGCTCTCTCATGTGTCATGCTACCCTCCCCTACGCTGCAAACACCCCCATCCCCCACCCTACTCCCCCATCCCCCACCCTACTCCCCCATCCCCCTAACTCTACTCTGCTCTCAGAGTAAGCCTTGTGAGAAAGCAGTCACATTATTTCTTATCAGTGGTGTCACTTCCTTAGGAAAGAGGCTATCTCCTTCGTAGACATTCCTCTGTCTCTGTAACACGCCTCACCCCTCCATCCCCCCACCCATCCCCCATAGGCGACCATTGCTTTGAACTACGCTCCTGCAATGGGGCCCATCAGGCCTAACTGATAACGGAGTCACTGCTGTTGGGTACTCACCCGAGAGGACTGCTTGCACATGGGCTTAAAGAAGTCTTTATTAACTGGCTGGCGACTACACTGAGTTTCCAGGATCCCGCTGAAGCCCTGAGCCTTCCTCAGGGTGAGCTTTTCAGCACAAACCCCAGGAGAAGGTCTCCTTTGTGTGTCTCCTCTTTCTCTGTCCACCATTCCTGGGTTCACTTTTCCCCCCACCCTAGTCCCCCAGACCCCCACTAGCTCTCCAGGAGCTTCTCAGGTTCCCCTTCCCACAAGGTGCAGAGTTCTGCTGTGTTCGCCAGTGTCATATCCTCCCTTTGCCCTATGCTCTTAGATATTCTTTTCTGTTTCCTCGATCGATGTTGTCCTTTGCTGTTTCGTCATAGGCTTGTGTAAATCAGCCACACCCTGCCCGGTTCTCCCTCCATGCTTACCATCAAAAGCCAAGCATCTGCCGTTCCCTATGCATTTAGTAAATAGATATTAGATAGATGAATAGACACATAAGGGATACAGCAACTCCGCAGAGTAGTGCCGTGAAGTGCCAGAAACTTCCCTACTGTTTATCTGTAGAAAACTGTAGGCAAGAGAGAGGTCCAGAGCCTGTGGTGGCAGCTCAGAACAGCGCGCTCCTTTCTTGGCGGCAGAGTCCCAGCCACGCACTGAGTCATTGGCCTCCTTTTGGTGAAGAGAGTGATTATTTTTGAAAAACTGATCTCTACAGAGAGCCGTTATAGATGTTCTAGTAAGATTGAGAGAGACACTAATAATTCAAAAGGATAAAGCTCGAGGGCCTAGGAAGAGAAAATGAAGTGTTTTTCAAATGCTCAGTCTAGTACCTTGGCCATCTCTCTGCACCGCACAGTTTTGTAAGAGGTATATTTCATTTCAAATGTCTTGAGTCACAGTCTTTCCTGTGCTTTTCACCATCACCAAGTCAGAATTTGGACCAAGTCTGACCATTATCTAAGCAGGTACTTTCCAGTATCTGGCAGGTTTTTTGGAGAGCATATTTTGAGAGCAATTGAAGTATGATTTTTAAAAAATTACAGCGCAGCCTATTCATCCTTGGAAGAGCCATTTCTCAGCCTTTCCTGTTATCAAAGAAAAATGTAACTTAATGCAGGAAAATCTGAGGTCTGGCTGGTCATGGGGCTGGTGTGACTCCTCCCACAATTGTGTCCTCAGATGAACACCCTGCTCTAGAGGAATAAACTGGGACAGTTCCCGGGTCTGTCATGAACAGGCTGTGCACTCTCCCTTCTGGTGCTCTACAGATCGGTGGTTAACGGGACGGAGGTCCCTCACTGGGAACATGGTTCTGATATACATTATTTTCAGGCAATTGTAAAGTGTCACAGACAAACTCCCACAGTGTAAAGTGTCACAGTTTTCAGTCTGCTGAGATTATTAAACCTGCTCATTTAAATGTTTCACTGGCATGGTGCAGTCAAAAGACACAGGTTACAACAAACTGCAAGAGCTTAATTGGCTTCCATCCACGATTCTAGAACCCTGGGAAAATCTCTAGACTGACCTTGCTTTCTGACTGCCGTGGTTCCACTTCTGGCTAACTGTTCTTGTTAACTGGGGTATGTCTACACAGAATATGGTTCTTTGTGGAGTTTGTGCTGAAAAGCTCACCTTGAGGAAGGCTGAGGCTACACTGGGATCTTGAACACCCAGTGTAGTCACCAGCCGGCTAATCAAGACTTCTTTAAAGCCATGTCTGAGCAAGCCTCTCTGCTGAGTACCCAACAGCAGTGACTCTATGCGCCCGATGGGCCCCACTGCAGAAGCATTGTCCAAAGCAATGGTCTCCTACAAACTTTATTTAGAAGAATCCAATTCCACTCAGTGGCTAAAGATTATCTAATAAACATGTGCAAGTTTACAAGAAATGCAATTATGGGGGGTGGGGGCAGAGAGATGGTGGATAGTCTGGGAGGATTTGGGAGAGGGATCTGAATATGATCAAAATATATTATATGAACATATACAGGATAAACACACATATTTATTTACAAAGAAGTAGAACTATTTAAATACACTTTGTTTTGTTTTTGTTTTTGTTTTTGTTTTGTTTTTTGTTTGTTTGTTTGTTTGTTTTTCGAGACAAGGTTTCTCTGTGTAGCCCTGGCTATTCTGGAACTCACTCTGTAGACCAGGCTGGCCTCGAACTCAAAAATCCACCTGCCTCTGCCTCCCAAGTGCTGGGATCAAAGGTGTGCACCACCACCACCCAGTTTAAATACACTTTTAATGTTAAGAGTAGAAGCAAAAATGACTTTAATCCCAGCCCCCTGGAGGTGGAGGCAGAGGCGGGGGCGGGGGCGGGGGCAGAGGCAGGTCTCTGTGGGTTGAGGACTGCTTAGTCTCTACAGCATGTTCTAGGCTTGACTTTAATCCCAGCCCCCTGGAAGCGGGGGCGGGGTCGGAGGCAGAGACAGAGGCAGGTCTCTGTGGGTTGAGGACAGCTCAGTCTCTACAGCATGTTCTAGGCTAGTCAGACACAGCTAAGTAGTGAAATCTTGTCTTTAAAAAAAACTGGTGTAAGTAAGAAAAACACCAATGATTAAAAATGCCATAAACATTCCAAGTCCTTTGCTGCCACCTTCCCTTCCTCTACAGCTTCCTAGCAGAGTCAGAGGCACAGAACTGTATCAGGTTGAGAAGCACACGGATGGTACATTTCCTAGGACATGCGTGACCCTTGACGACTGAGCCTGTCAGAGTGACAGGCTAGGGAAGGAAACTGTTCAGTCCAGACTATACCAGCAGTACAGAGGACATGGGCCCAGACTATACCAGCAGCAGAGAGGACACGGGCCCAGACTATACCAGCAGCAGAGAGGACACGGGCCCTGGTTGCTTGATCCGTCAATAGACTTCAGCCAGATCCTACCTAAGACTGTTTTTGCCTACTGGACCTCTAAGACTATCTGCACGGTATAGACAACTGACATAGATAACAGGCCCAGATTTCAAAGACTTTATAATTGAGCTTCAGGTAAAGAAAGTCTGACAGACCAACCACTGACCCTTTTCCTCAATCCTTTCTAAGCTATCTGTTCCCTGTACTTATGACTAAGACGCTCAGGCTGCCTCCCTCTGTTCTTCCCCCTTCAGGGCTTTGAGCCTAACGCTGAGTACTCCCTATGTAACTGTGTTTGAAAGTTCAGGTAGCTTCCTCGGCATCTTGGAAGGCTTCTCCTCTCATATTGAGGAGGTGACAGTAGACGCCTCAATGGGTGCGTTCCTTACTGATTTTACCACAGAGCCACACAGTACAGATCTCGGCTCAACTCAAGGTTCTCACTGTTGGGAGCCAAGGCATGGCCACCCGACCCCCTGCCCCTCAACTAGCCTGAGAACTGCCTGACATTCACCTTGGTGCAGATCTCCGGTCAACTCAAGGTTCTCACTAGTTCTTCTCATCCTCTGGCATGACACAGTTGGAGATCCCAGCCAAGTCAAATATCAAGACACAGTGTGCTGATGAAGAACTGCACATTTGCGTTGAAAGATGGAAACAACCTAAGAATCTAGAAGGCACACAGATATTCTGATCAAGCTACCTCAATAGGTGGACTGCTTCTGGCTACTTCATATTATGATCTGAGACAAGAGCGCTGCTCTCAAGTTTAGCCTCAGCCTCTTCCACCATCCTGTCCTCCGCCAAAATGATAGAAGGCCCGAGCTGCTTCAACAGCAGTAAGCTACAGCCAACCCCTGAAGGTCTGTTCTCATCTGGAACTCTTCTGGAGGTCCCACAAGGCCACTACTTTGAGGGCGGCTTCTGTGCTCTAGGACTGAGCCTGGGACCTTCCAGTCAGGCACATGCCATTAGCTGACTGGAATAAACAAAATGCTAGCCTGCCTCTTTTTGGAAGCAGAGGGAGACCAGATAGATGTTACTGAAAGCATCCCAAGATGCTGCCTTCCATCGTCATGTCTTGCTTGTCCCTTCATCCCTCCTCCTCGTCTTTTGCCTCATCCTCTAGATGAGAAACTGGTAGCCCTGCAAAAAAGGTTCAGGAGAGAAAGGGAGGCAAGCAGGAGGCAAGCAGCGTATCTATCCCTATCTTAAGAACTCAGCTTCTGCCTGGCCCGTAGCGTAGTCACTCATGCAATCCAGAGGGCATTTAATAAGCATCTATTGTTTCTCCACCTGTCCACACAGAACCAAATAGGCAACTGTCCCAGAGGACTTTCATTGTTGTAAAAAAAATCAAGACAATTCTGTACCTTTCCATTTCCTGTGGGGTTTTTTTTTTTTTTTTTTTTTTTGACTCGTTGGTGTTTGTTTGTTTGTTGGGGGTGTATGACTCTTAGCCTAACTCTCCAAATATTCTGACTGAGTATTCTAGCAGGTTCTCAGCACCTGTGCTCAGACTAAAGCATAATTCCTTCCATGTCATTGCTGTTTACCAACCACAAGACCCCTCCTAAATTTCAGTCTCTCTAGTTGTGACTTCTACTCACAACAATTAGTTAACCGAGTGAAGTCACTCAGTGCCTCTCCTCTCCCACAAGAAACAGGCATCAGGTCTGTAACAGCCAATCCTGAGATCCTGAGCCCAGCATGCCTGTATATTACATGAAACCCATAGGCCATTTAGTAGCTACTTAATCCGATTCAGGGTACATGCGGCCTACGCTAGGGTGTCAGGATTCAGGGGACTCCAAGGATTTCTTTCTTATGCTCATTTGTATGTAGCAGCTTGGATTTGACCTTCTGTGTAGTGGATAGGTACCTGACATAGAACAGAGCATGACTGTAGGTGAGCCACAAGAGAATCTGCAAAACAGACCAGCAACGCCCACATAGGCAGGCCCTGGCAGAGGGCATGGGGTTGGTTCCGGAAGATGATTAGTTTGTACTTGACTCAAATGTCCTGTCTAATTTTCATAATGCAGATTGAATGTGAGGTCATCCATGTACATTTCTTTTTTCTAAATAAATCTTGACTTTCTCCTTCCCCCCCCCCCCCGCCAACAGTTCATTTCGGCAGGGAGGGTACAACAGACTAGAGCAGTTCATTGTGGAAGCCAAGAAGAGAGGGAAGAAAGGAGGGAAGAAAAAGAGGAGGGAGGAAGAGGAGGGAGGGAGGGAGAGGAGGGGATGGAGAGGGTAGAGGTGGCAAACTCCTGTGCTCACAAGCTTTCTTCTTTTCTACTTTTACCTCATGAGGTCCTCGGCCCTCTCCCCTTGTTTCCTTAAGGAGCCACACACTCAGAATGGGTCTTTTTCCTTTACTCACTCCTCTCTGGATTCACCTACCAGATGTGCAGAGTTATGCTTTATTAAACTCTGTGGTACTTCTCAATGCAATCAAGTTCACTGTCATGATTAAGCATCATAGGTACATAGGGTAAAGGACTGTTTAATGGTGATCTAATTTAATTCCTTAATTCCAACTAAAAAGGAAAAAATAGAAGAAATACTCAATTCTAGAGTCACTTCCATGGGAGAGTTCAAGATTTGGAAAATATGAACTAAAATAAAAACTATTGAACTCATTAAAGTTTTTAGTGAGTTGAAACTTGGTTCCTGTATCTAACCCCTTGCCTAACAATCCATAGTTCCAATGTAACAATGTGTCACAGACAAGAAACTTAGCTTAGTGAATTAGTAACTTACTAGATTATAAAGTCAGGATGTACCTTTTTCTAAAGTGCAGAGTTTTGAGAAATCAACCCACAGACTTTAGACTTTACCCATCCTTCATTTGCTTGCTGTGCTGTGACAGAGTCTCAGGAGCTCAGGTGAGACAGGAAGAGAGGAGCCAGTCACTCCAACCGGTCACTCTAACCTTGGTGACTGCAGTCAAGGGTCAGGAGACCAAGTTTATTTTAGCTTCTGCCTCTGACTGTCAGGACAAATAGAAACTAAACGGCAGAAACTCTAAGGCAAAAAATGCTAAGTTTAGCACCAGGGCTTTGTTTTCTTCTAACTCATTCATCTATTCTCTCTTAGGGTCTTTTTATCCAATCTTATTTTGCACACCCGTATACACTGGATCAATTCCCCAATTTTCTTCTATTTCACAGTAATGTCCACACTACTTATTCAGGACAACACTGAGAAATAACAATCGTATATCTTGTTTCAGGGACATTTATTAGTTGGAAACCAGAAATAATTAGGAGGGACACAACTGGAGTGAGAGAAAGTCTGGGCCACACTCAGCCCGAACCTATTTCTTCGCTCTCCTTAAACACAGGGTAGATGTGTGAAGCCATACTCACTGAAGCCTCAGAGAACCCTCAGTGTGGGTGTTTAGTAAAAGGAAGAGAAGGGAATTTATAGCTATTTCCAACGAGCTGGCTAAAGGGCCTCTCATGAGTAACACACTATATTTGCCTGGATCCAAAACACTGGAAATAGAAAAATAAATAAGTCAGGTTGTCATGAGACAGTTCGCTATGTTTGTGAAGCCAAGCAGAGAGCCTGGACCCTAAAAGGTTTCAGGATGAAAAAAAATCAAATTTCATAACTACAGTTATGAACACTTAGTGGTAGAGAGACGTTCTGTGTCACCAGGTCCCTCTGCCACTGTGTGAACATTATGTACTCTTGCACAGACTCAGACGGCTGGCTGCCACTTTAGCGATGCAGTCTTGGGAGACCACTATCATATGTTGACTGAACCAGGGTTATGTGGTGTGCGTGGATGTGTGTGTGTTTGCATGTATGTGTGTATGTTTGTATGTATGGTTGTGTGTGTTTGTGTGTATGTGTGTGTGTGTTTGTGTATATGTGTGTACGTGTCTGTGTGTGTTTGTATGTGTCTGTGTGTGTGTGTGTGTTTGTGTCTGTCTGTCTGTATGTGTGAATGACCCTTTCACAGGGGTTACCTGTCAAATCCTGCATCTCAGGTATTTATGTTACAACAGTAACATAAATGTCATAACAGTAACAAAATACAGTTACAAAATAACAATGAAAATAATTTTTATGGTTGGGGGTCACCACAGGATGAGGAACTGTATTAACGGGTGGTTGAGAAGCATTGCTCTAGACTGTGGGAAAGGACAGTCTGCTAGTCAGAGCCATGGCTTCTCCTGTGATCTCACTTGGATTGCCATGTCAGATACAGATATGTATGATCTGTAGACAAACCTACCTTCAGAGCCTGGGCTACATATGACCTGAGCAAGGAGGTGGGGGGGGGGGAGGCAAGGAATGAAGGAGGGAAAGAGACTACTTCAGTCCCAGAATATCAAACTGAGCTACCTGAAGGCCCCTGGCCAAGTGTTGAGAATCTAACCCTGGAATTCCAATTAAACCAATGATGTCTGTATATTTTTCATAGCATTGCTAAATAGAGTACATTTTTGTTTGTATATTTTCCTTCTTTGAGAGGAAATTCTATGTTATTCACCCACGTGCATCTACAGTACTGAAAATACAGATGCTCAAGAAGAAAATGTTCATTGAGCAAATAGGTCAGTCTTCTAAGCTAACGTGGTGCATTTACCGAGGAGCCAAGTCATGTGCTGACTAACGGGTTACAAGGGAAAAACGAAACCTCCATTTCTCTCCTCCAGTTAGGCTTCTTCCCCTTTTACAGCATGTTCTTCACTGAATGTTCATCATGGTGCATACTCACCAAGAAGTGGGTGTTAGCCAAAAGGTACAGAACACCCAGGATACAATGCACACACATAAGAATTTTAACAAGAAGGAAGGCCTAAGTGATGATGCTTTGATCCTACTTAGAAGAGGAACAAAATAATCATGAGAGGCACAGGGAAGGAGGGACCTGGGTGGGAGAGTGGAGGAAGAAGGGGAAAGGGGCAGGATCCGGTATGGGGGAGACAGGAGAGAAGCCCAGAGGTCCGGGAGAATGGATGGAAATATTTATCTGACAGAGGTGGAGAGTAGGGGTGGGGGAACCTCTGGAAAGTCCCAGAGACCTAGGATGTGAGAGGCTCAGGACTCAATGGGGATGACCTTAGCAGAAATACCCAACAGTGTGGAAATGAAACCTGAAGAAAACACCTCCAGTAGACAGACAGAGGCCACAGTGGAGGGATGGGGTCACCAACCCACCTTTGAAATTTTTGACCCAGAATTGTTCCTGTCTAACAGAAATACAGAGACAAAAATGGAGCAGAGACTAACAGAAAAGTTGTCCAGTGACTGGCCCAATCTGGGATCCATCCCATGTGCAGGCACCAAACCCCAACACTATTACTAATGCTATGTTGTGCTTGCAGACAGGAGCCTAGCATGGCTGTCCTCTGAGAGGCTCTACCAGCAGCTGACTGAGACAGATGCAGACACTTACAGCCAACCATTAGACAGAGATCAGTGACCCCTAGGGAGAATTAGGGGAAGGACTGAAGGAGCTGAAGGGGCAACCCCATAGGCAGATCAACGGTGTTAACTAACCTGGACTCCTGGGAGCTCCCAGGAACTAAGCCACCAACCAAAGAGAATACACAGTGATCTGAGTCCCTAGGCGCACGTGTAACAGAGGACGGCCTGGTCTGGCCTCAGTAGAAGAAGATGCACCTAATCCTATAGAGACTTGAGGCCCCAGGGAAGGGGAATGTGGGGGAGGGGGAGGGAGTGAAGGACTATGGGAGAGGGGGCCAAAGGGGGACAATATTTGGGATATAAATAAATAAAATAATTAACTAAAAATTTAAAAAAAATATCTTAAGAGGGGCTGGAGCGATGGCTCAGCAGTTGTGAGCACTGGTTGCTCTTCCCAAGGACCCAGATAACAGTTCCAGAGTCCATATAGCCACTCACAACTGTCTGTAGCTACAGTTCCAGAGGATCTGACACCCTCACACATTCAATGTACATAAAAATAAATAAATTATTTTAAAAAATCTTATGAGATCCTACACATACACACAAAACACAAACAGTCACACATGGAGAAATAATGAATTTTAAAAAGCTACGGGATCAAACCAGTCTCATCTCTCCCTGGTATGAATCTTGTTCTAAATTCATAAGCCTTGAAAAAATGCTTCTTGAAATTAGACTTTCTCTATTTCAATGTCTCGTGTTCTTTTTTCCTCAGTAAGGAATTTTAGCAGTAGTATGCACCACAATTTGTTTCTTTCCATTAAAATAAAACCTAGTAGGAACTGTACAGCCCCCCAAAAATATGTCTTCATTTCTGAGACCCATGCAACGTCTCACAGCCTAGTCTATCATCAGGCAATAGAGCCAAACCTCTTTCCAACTGTTACCAAATCTGATTAAAATTCCATCTACCACTGTGTATCCCCAGCGATGAGGCTGTCTGCTTAACTAAGCATGGTGTGTATTCTCAGAACTGAGTTGGACCATGGGCTTGCTTCTCCCATCTTGTTCTGTTTTCAATCGATTCTCCCGCTTCAGTTTGATTTCCAAAATATCAGATATACATCAGCTGATATCCAGAACTTTTCCTCTTCTGCATTTTCATGACATCTATTTAGTTTGTGGTTCATTTTATTATATACTGCTCCTCTGGGCTTCTGAACAAACTTTGCTTCTATAGCATTGGGGGCTGGGAGGTGACTAACAAAACCAAACGTGGCTGCTGTTAAACACTCTATAAGGAAGTGGTTGCCCTGGCAACTGTAACCACAAGCCAGCCATTGGAACCTTTTTTTCATTGTGTGATTTGTTTGGTTGCTAAAACACTGCAAGCATTTTTGTACATAGTCAGGTAGTAAATATCTCAGCTTCCAGAGCGAGCTCGGAGCGGAGCAGGTGATAAACCATTGGAACAGCTGTAGAGTAATAAGCACTAATTGTTTCATGTGACGAGTTCAGCCTCGTGATTAATCTTTAAAGGGCAAATGCTAAACTTGATATATTTAAGAATCCAAATTGGTGACTGCCTCCAGGGCAGCTCTTAAAGGAGACTAGTTAGAAATTCCACAGAAGTCAAAAGTTGCACTTAAAAGACAAATGACATCTCAGTTTTATTATTTCATAAATAGGTGCCAAGTGCTGGCTCTCTAATGGGCAAGTGGTCAGCCTCAAGCTTGTCAATAAAACACCAGAAACTTGGTTAAAAGTCATTATAAGGGCATACATATATGCATATATATGTGTATGCAAAGTAGTGGTTTAAATTAGCTATTGAAGAATTTCTGTAGTTTCTTACAGCTCATAAAATCTAAAGGATCTCTATTTCTGGAAAACATTGGAAATAAAGATATCTTCCAAATATCAAGACTTCTTACAAGTAAAGGGAAGTTTTACAGCTTGCCTATCAAGCTGTAAAACTTGTTATCTATTAATAACAGAGTGTGTAAAAATGCATAGGCAACTCAAGACATGAGTACAAGTAAGAACATAGCATCCCATGCTGCCCTGGTCTTCTGGACCGTGTGAAGGATGGGATATAAGAGGGCACACACACAGAGAGACAGGGTTGGTGACACTGCAGTCCCAGCCTTGGGACAGTAGAAGCAAGACAATCAGTTGCTCCGTGTCTACATGAGATTCTGTATCAAAATAGTAACAGAACAATCTTCCTACCTCCCTCCCCCTAAACCATCATTGATTTAGGAACCTTCAGCTAGGTGGTGTAAGAGCAAGTTGAATAAAATATATAATCACGCTGTGCCCGTGTATTTGTTAAGAAGAAAGCTGTATAACAAGGGTGTCCTCCAAGAGAGACAGTGGTGACGGGAGAATTTAGAGGTCTGGTCACCAACAGTTGAACAGTGGGTGGAAAAATTATAGAGCTCTAGTATAGGCTTATCACAAAGTGCTGAGGAGGCCTGTGGGCTTGGGTAGGAGTTAAAATGGGGGGAAAGCAAGCAAGTGAAGAGGGAAAGAGGGAGGGAAGGAGGGAGGAAAAGACAACAGAGACAGCAAGAGGAAACATGGGGTAGGCTGCTCGGGGTTGGCGACAACCAAAGCAAAAGTCAGTGTGTGTGTGTGTGTGTGTGTGTGTGTGTGTGTGTGTGTGTGTGTGTCTGTGCTGGGCAGAAGCCAGGCCATCATCTGAGTGATTCTCTGAAAACATTGTCAAAATGAAGTCAAAGGCATGTGTCTGGGGCCTGGTCATAAACAGACTCATTTCCTCATGGACCCAGAGACCTGACTCTCACTGCTGCTCTCTGTTCTACAGAGACATTTTCTCTTCTCTTCATTCATGTGTTAGGACAGAAGACAGCTAGCTGCAAGATCAGCAAGAACAAGCAGGAGGTTTCTATTCAGGTGGCTTTCTTGTCTAGATTCCCAACTCTTACATGGTAAATTCTGTCCCACTGCTTCTGGCCATGATGGCCACATGCAGGTCAAATGTCAGGCAGGATTCCCCCAAATCATGGCTTCTGATTTCAAAGCTTGCTTGAAATGTCATCATACAATACTCCAGGCCACCTTGTAATGACTCTAACATCTGTCCCTGGTTGTACCAGCTGCTAAATATCCTTATACCTTTTTGTATAGTTCTTCCCACTTAATTTTCTTACAAATGACACATTTGTACCTGAACCTATTCTATAGGGAATTTAAGATAGAATTCTTGATGGAACTGAGTTGGAAATTAAGCCTTCGGTCTTTATTCCAGCAGCACCAAAAGCTCATCTGTGATCTCATTTTTTCTGCTTATTGCAACCCAGAGTGCCGCCCTTACATAAAGACCCTAGAAAGCACTTTGCCTTTCCATAGAGAAGCACTGGGCTGTTCTGTCACTGGTGGTTCTGATAGACACTGACTCAGTAATGTACTGTGTCCATTTGTGCCCTCTCTGGGCAAAAAGCTGGCCTGGGGCTCTTGCTTATCCATTATACAAAACATCTCACTGTGTGTCATATAGAGATCCTTCTGAATGTATCATTCTTCCTTCAGTCCTGTTTGCTCTGTACCCAAATATCCCCACTCTGTGATTGTTGAATTAGTCAGTGTAGGTAGTACACTAAATAAAAAACCTGCCTGAGTTTGGGATAGGAGCTCTTTTGCCTACTATAAGAGAGAGGTCCATTTGGGATTGGACAAGAATCCAGAAAGGATATTGAACCTGATTTCTTACAGAGAAGGAATACAGCCAAGCTGTAGACCAGTCATAACACTTCATCCCCACTAGGGTTAACTTTTAGAGAAGTTCTGGAGTGCCATGTACTCTTACTATTCACATGTATTTTAAAACTAAAGGCCTCATATCCCTGGCAACCCTCAGTCTCAGGCAAGCAGGGATGGTTGGTCATACATTAGTCATATACAAAGTGGATGATACACAAAATCCTACTTATTAGTTCATGGACTGTTATATAATATGGTAGTACACTCACATGCTTTTCTGTACTAGGTTAATATGTCTGTATTCCTTTAAACATTACATCTACAATATAACATCAGAGTAAATGAGTGATATATGCTTTAAAATGCATTTGAATGATCACATATTTATCGAACAGTTGTTTGTCCTTTTGGTTTCAGGGGCTGGGAGTTAAGACAAGGTCTGACTAGCTGGCCTGGAGCTCTCAGAGACCTGCTTGATTTTGCCTTTGGAGTCCTGAGGTTAAAGGCCTGTTTAACCATACCCATCTTTTAAAAGGTAGCATTGTAAACAAATATCATAGAACTGGGTTGGCAAATGTTTTGTTTCATTTTCTTCCCCTGTAGCTCTACCTGATTCCCAGATGCCTGTGCTGGGGCTGAAGGTAGAGCTCTCACTTAGCATGGGCAAGACCTTGAGTTCAATGCCCAACACTGGGGGGAAAAACTGCTTCATTCCACTGTGTACTCAGCTAACAGAGCTTCTAAAATTCCTTCAAAGAACTAAAAGAGAAAATTCAGAATTATCTGATTTTATCAAATCGATACATCTCCTTTCTCCAAGTAGCACAAAAGTCAAGAATTTTCTAGGAATCATTTTCAGAAAACAATGGCAGGGCAGAAAACAAAACAAACAAACAAAAAAAACAAAAAGCAAAACAACAACAACAAAAATGTGCTCCAATTCTGGTCACAAAAAAACTCTAATTTTACAAACTAGGTGACCAGATTTTCAACTATCACTGCTGTAAGCTTTGTTGAGCAGGTGGAAGGTTCTGGAAACATGGAAGGTACACACTTGTCAGAAGGACTGGCACTTCACACATCAACCTTTGCTCCCTTGTGCATTTCGAAGTCACTCACTGAGAACATGTGTACACACCAGAGATCTGCCACCTGGTGAACATGCAGCTTCTGAGAAATCATTGGGGCAAACCTCTCCACTAAGCTCATTGAGATGCCTCTGAATGAAGCATGTTCCCTTCCATTGTTTAGTCAATGCACAGAAATAAACAAAATTCTGTGCCTTAAGTGTCTGTATTGAAGAAAGACACCATTCCCTGGCCCAGAGTCAGGTAACTCAATGCAGTTCGTAGACATCCACAAGTTTAATGCTGAGAACAATGTAGTCACATGTTTCATGTGGTGAATGTCTAGATAGATCTTGAGATTTTAAGAGACTCTCAAGTTCACAGTTTACACTCGTGGTTCTCAACTTTCTTAATGCTGTGACCCTTTAAATACAATTAGTTCCTCATGTTGTGGTGGCCTCAACCATAGAATTATTTTCATTGCTACCTCATAACTGTAATTTTGCTATTGTTATGAATCGAAATGTAAATATCTGATATTCGGGATATCTGATAGGTGACTCCTATGAAAAGATCATTTGATCCCCAAAAGGGTCACGACCCACAGTGCCACAGGCCAGCTGATCTGAGCCTCCCTCAACCCATGGGAGAAACGGGGTCCTAGTCAGGTTGATGAGGCGTAGACGAAGAGTGACAAACAGAGCCGACACAAGGGTGTGTGAATCTGAATGTATTTCTTAAAAATGGCATCAGACTTTTACAGTCATTGCAAAAGAGAGATGATAAATCTAGCAGCTCAGCAGTTGAGGTACATCTGAGGCCACCTGAAACACACTGGGTCTAAAGCAGCAGCCATCTCCTCTGGATAGGCGCTGCATCGCCCAGGCCCAAGTGCTCGGGGGAACTTCGGACTGCAAGAATCTAAGTTCTAGTTCATCTAAGTTCTAGTGCGAGTCCAAGAGAGTCTGAGTTCAAGAGAGAGCACAAAGTGAAAAGCAGGCTTATATAGTATACAGGAAACAGGGTGAATGACAAGAGTCATGTAGGTGGGCGGGGGTCAAAAGGATCGTAGAGCAAGACTGAAGTCACTAGGCAAGTGACCACCACACATGGTCCGTAGAATCAGGTAGCCAGGTGTGAAGCAGGAGGAAGAGCAGTTGAGCCCTCCCTGCTGGGGCTTTTTTGGTATTCCTATGCTAATTCTCTGCTTCTACTAGAGGCAAGGACTAGGAGAATTCGATCTAGCATTTCCTGTTAATTCTCTGGGTCTCGAAGGAGGGAAGCCCTTGGATTACTCTCTAGTATGTAAAACAGTTTTGACTATTGTGAGGCTGCCCTAAGGAATGTGCATGACCTCTGTTGTTAACTCTGAGGACAAAACCTGTCTGGTAAGGCAGGTTCCTTGAGAGAAATTCCAAGCTAAAGACATCTTGAAATTAAATTAGGATATATTGGAATCATCATGCCGGCCAGGAAACAATGCTCAATCTTAGTGATTTACGAATCATTTCTTGGGGCACCTTTATGTCTAAATATGAGGGTGTGTTGATGATTGGAAAGACTGATATGGAACACATCTTTGTTAGGAGATGCCAGCGACTATCTTGAATACCCAGGAGGCACAGGCTCCCTTTTGGGGCCATAATGCCTCTTGTCCTTGATCAGGTTTTTACGCCTGATACTGCAGATGTGACTGGCATAGACGTATGTGCGTGGCACCACAGATTGAGCAGCACTGGTCTAGACTATTGCAAATATTCAGGAGTCTAAATAAAAATGATCCTGAATATCTGCACCGTAAGACTTGGCTGTGAAATTATCAGCAAGAAAACAGCTTCAAAGCAAGACAGTTGTAATTAATCATGTGTTTGCATTATCTAGGCATAGAAGACTGACAGTGACCGAGCTTTAAACTAACAATAGGGAAAGAAATAAGAAGGCCTTAGATCTGGAAGCACCAATTTATTACAGACATTTGTGAGGAAAGAGAAAAGGTGTCATTTTTCTTAAGCGAAGACTACAGCCATAAATCAGATGTGACAAAATATGTTAGCACTGAGAATGCTGTGCCAATTTAAAAGGAACCACACATTTAAAAAATGGTTAGTATTTTGAGCTTGAGGGCAAAAGAGATGGCTCAATGGATGTGCTGGCTAATTTAACATCAACTTGACACAAGCTGTAGTCCTCTGAGAGGAGGGAACCCCAATTGAGGAAAAATGCCTCCATAAGATCAGGCTGCCTACTGGAGAGATGGCTCAGCGGTTAAGAGCACTGACTGTTCTTCCTGAGGTCCTGAGTTCAAATCCCAGCAACCACGTGGTGGCTTACCACCCGTACCATCTGTAATGAGACCTGATGCCCTTTTCCGGTGTGTCTGAAGACAGCTACAGAGTACATAAAATAAAGATCAGGCTGCCAATACCCCGTAGGGCATTTTCTTAACTAGTGATTGATGGGGGAGGGCCCAGTCCATTGTGGGTGGGAGCATCTCTAGGCTGATAGTCCTGGGTTCTCTAAGCTAGCAGGCTGTGCAAACCACAAGGAGCCAGGAAGCAGCATCCCTCCATGGTCTCTGCCTCATCTCCTGCCTCCAGGTTCCTGTCCTGTTTGAGTTTCTGCCCTGCCTTCCTCCAGTGAAGGTCTACAATGTGAAAGTGTAAGCCAAATGAACTCCTTTCCTCTCCATCTGTCTTTTGGCCTTGGTGTCTCATCACAACACTAGAAACCCTTGACTAGGACGACAGGTAAAGGCACTTGAACCCAAACCTGAGGATATAGCTTGATACTTGAAACCTACATGATGGAAGGATAGATCTGCCTGTGGCAAGTTGTTCTCTGACCTCCATGTGCAGGTGCAAACATATACACAATAAATAAATAAGCCAATAGCTAAAGATCGTTCAGTGTTTTGAGCATTTTTTTAAATAATTCCAAAAAAAAAAAAAAAAAAAACCAAAAACAACCCAGAAAAACAACAAGATTTCCATGTGCCCTCTGCCTCACAGAGGCAGTTTCCCCATCAACACCCCCCCAAACACACACACACACACACACACACACACACACACACACACCAGAATGGTACATGTTTTATAACTGATGAGTCACCAAGAGGGCAAGGCTTACTTTGTGGGGTTCACCCTCGACATACATTCCATGAATTTTTACCAGCATCTAATACCGCACAGAGGTGCTTCACTGCCCAAAGTTCATTTCTCTCCCCACAGCTCATTTCTGTCCCATGCCCATGTACAGAAAATAGATAGAAAAATAGACAGAGATACATGTGCAAACATATGCTAAATCTGCTGCCTATGTACAAGATCCTAATGGTAGCTTGAGCTAAGAAAATACTAACAATAGCTTATTGGGAATAGTAATTATAACTGTACTATGCACCGTTTCAGCAGAAAACAAATGAAACTCTTCAACTAAGTAAGTTGAGAAGTATATTAAGGGGCATGTTTGCCAGGCTTTGATAGAGAACATTATAGGCACTGGCGTGGACCCTACCAGCCATTGGGGCCATCGATGCCTAGAACAGGAAGCTGCATAGAGAGAGTTAAGCACAGGAGACTGCTAGCCACAGGCTGGGGCCTTCACTCAAGAAGTACAGCTAGCTGGCAGCCACCCCAAGAGGGAAGAAGAGGGGCATAAATGATGTGAACTCACACCAACATAACTCAAGGGGTGGTCAGAAGGCAGGGAGGCTTTGGAGACAAGCAGACTCAATAGCTACACCCAGAGGTAAAGAAAGATGGACTAAATGGGGTGACTTAATTTTTCTCTTTATTCTTACTTGAATTTTCTATAATTTTTTTTTCCAAGGATCACAAAGAGCAAGCATATAGATCTCATCTTTGGGTTATTTTTCCAGGATATTCCATTTCTGTCACTTCTGCAGAGAGTTTGGATGAAAAATAAAATGTAGCTGAGAGTCCAAAAGCCATTAAGATAAGCAAAGGGACTAGGAGCTGATAAACATGTTAGAGCAGAAGAAGTGGTTCTTTGGAGGAAAGTCATGTTGAAGGCTAAAGCAAATAGCCCCCCAAGTCAATCTGTCCCCCTCCACAACATTTGCACATTGAAGACTTAGGATGGAATAATAATAACTTATGAAGAAAATTTTAATATACGTCTCTGGGTCGGCTTAGACATAAACCATCTGCCCTCAGTGAAACGCTCTTGCCATGGTCTTTTTCCGAATTCTGGAAACATTTGGTCTTCTCATGTCTCTGATCTAAATATATCTTCTCTCAAACCCCAAATGGAATTTATTTTGCAGTTGTGCAAAATCAAATCGAACCCACATCTGGCAGATCTCACAGATGTGATTCATTCCAGCACAAGCAAATGTCAAACCAAGCAACTCATGGTCCCACCAGCTAATTGCATGCAGGTGATGTGAAGAGTAAGGCCTGTCTCCACAACCCCAGAGCTGAGCTCCAGAGTCGTCATCAGCTGCCCCACTGTGCTGCTCAGGCATCTATCTGCACTGATCCAGTAGAGGGCAGTGACAGACCCAGGAGCCTGGCCCTAGCTAAGAGCTCCCAGTGAAGGTGTCTTTCTCCCTAATGCTTCATCTAAGCAAAACAAGAGGGTCACCTGAGTTCATTTCTCCCATCATGCTCTGGTGTGTGGCTGCTCCCTCAGGAGCCCTGCAGCCATTATCAGCAGGCATGAGAACAGAAATTATGACCTTCACCTCAAGCTGCAGCCCTAAAAAAACAAACCGCAGCAGCTGCTGCTACAATAAGACTCGATATATGGCTTAGCTGCAAATTTCAGGCTTAAGGCACAGCTGGGTGAGATATGCAGGAGAGGGGGCACATTGCTGTTAAAGAGACAGTGAGAGAGTCCCTTAGACCCAAAGGAGATGTCCAAATCTAAACAGGAGGGAATCTGGAGCAGGAGATGATGCATATTGGTCTTTAGCAAGCCTGTGGCTCTTTAATTCAACCAACCAACACAGTTAATGCAAGAGAGATGAATTCAATTATGAACAGGCAAAAGCATGTTTCACTTCGAAAACATCGAATAAGCTGTGCAAATTATTTGCATGGGTTATCAGTTGGGAGACACCTCTGGAGACTTCAAGCTCTAAGAATTTCTGAACTAATTGATTTAAGACAAGCTGGAGACAAGCAGTGTGCAAGACGCTCCCTAATGAAACTAACTTTCTCTGCTAAGGGAAGCAGCTTAAGTAATTTGAATTGCACCGTGCAGATGCAATCAGGAGTTAGTCCTTTCAGTGACAGCTAAAAAGGGAGACAGAGCATTATAAATACAGGAGCTGGAAGAGACTTTCAGCACTACTGCTTTTAATTTGTTTAAACAAATTAATTTGATTTGTTTGTGGAAGCCCTTAAAAAATAAATCCTATATGTATCCTCATCATATCGTAAACATTTGAAAAACATCTTTTAGTAAATTGATTTTCGGTTAAATGCTTTAAAGTCGATGACTAGGAACAAGGAGATGGATATGGTCAAGGTTTGAAGATGCCTTGTAAACAAGATCAGTCAAAATTCAATTTTCGTGACCTTTTTTTACAACTACATTTGTAGATAGAACAGTGGTTGCTTCAGCTAAATCACAGTAAATGCTGGTGGGTGCCTTGTAACAGTCTTTCTGAAAACCTAAGGATATTCTTGAAGTTTAATTAGAGACCAAAATGATTTAATTCTAAAATATACATTGAAATGAGCTTTTAGTGTGCATTGCCTAGACTATCTCGAGTTAAAATTGTGTTTGAAATGATTGTGGTAAAGATAGATGCACACAGGGAAACAAGATGGAATAAAACCCTCCTCGTCTACTTCCTGGGTAGAAAATTCAATGCTACTTGTCCAGTTGCCTTCTCTAGGAGCATTTGTCTAACCTCCAGCCAATGAACCCCTTCTGGACCTGGTATCTGCTGACCTCTCACAGGCAGCCCCCAACCCTCTCTTCAACATCTGGCTGGATATAAGGACTCTGCATGTTTAAACAGGAACAGATCCTTAAAATGGAAGGCGTTCCTGAAGGCCCGCCCAAAGGCCTTGGAGGTTCATGGAGAAGATCATCCACAAAAGATCATCCATGGAAACATTCTTAGCAAGTTTGGAAGACCAAGACATAAACCTGGCCTGTGCTCAGTAACCAAGGTTTGGGAGTTTGTTGTGGCAGGAGTAGTATCTACACTTACTCATTAATATAATATTCAAAGCAAATATGAAAACACTATCTAATCAAATATTTACTAAGCACCCAGATCATCTATCCCAAAGCCATACTTTAAAAACAAAAGAGCTTTGATTCAAACTTCTTGCAAGAATTTCTTGCAACAGGAAAGAGAATTTCACTCAAAGTCACCAAAAAAGAAAGGCTTCTAGGAACGCATTGGGACGCTAACACAATCAAGACAGCCTCTATTTTTATGCTTCTTATGTAACTGTGTGAGAGGCTACTTGTGCCCCACCCCCACCCCGCCAGCACTCCCTCCAACCTCCGAGTGCAATCCTCCTGGCTTGGTTCCCCTTCCAAAGCCTTGGAATACTCAGACATTGAACCTGCAGATCCCAAGGGCACAGAGCAGAGCAGATGGACTCCCTGCATTCAGTCACTGGCCTGTGCTTCATTCCTGGTGAATCAGCTAAGGTCAGGACAGAAATCATGAGTTAGCAGAGACACCAACAGACTGAGCCAGCAGATGCAAATTCAAGCCTGGCATTAACTTCTTCCCAGCTATATGAACAAGGCCAAATAACTAAGCCCTATGTGTAAAATGAAGAAATGAGGCCATTGTAAAGCACTGTAAACCATAAATATGACCAGATCACTGTAACCAAGTGAGATCACTATGGCCAGACATGTAAATTTACACACATGTGTGGCAGGGATATGAGCATGTGGGGGCCAGAGAAGGACTCTGGGTGTTCTATCCTATCTGTCTGCCTTATTCTCTTGAGACAATGTCTCTTACTGGGCCTCAAGATAGCTGTCTATTGGGTAGCTGGTCCCCATCAAGTTCTATGAAGCCTTCGGTCTCTACCTCCTGATCCCACAGTCCTGGGTTCACAGGCAAGTGTGGCCACACGTGGCTTTTTAAGTAGGTGTTAAGAATCCCCACTCAGATTTTCATGACTGAGTAGCAAGCACTCTCACCCACCGAGTCATCCTCACAACCCCCAAAATTTCTTTAGAAACTAAAAAAAAGTGTATGGAATATAAAATTTTGTACTTACAAGCAATACTGAAGAAAAGGGCATTGTAGTAAAGTATTAAAGGTGAGAGGTTTGCTTTGAATTTGTTGAATTAAGTTTGTGTGACAAATTCAAGTGACAAAAAAATATGATGCAGCTTGGTTTCCTCATATGTAGAATCCCCAAGAGACTTCCTGGGGGCTGTTATGGCTCCTATGTGGGGTCCAGATCAGAATGGAAGACAAAGCAAGGAGCACTCAATAACATTTGAATTTAAGATAAACATTGATAATATTTCATTCTCACCATGTCCCATGCAGTATGTGGGAAAGCCTGTATCATCACCAAATCTGACAGCCCCAACCCAGACTTCTCTAAACCTATTTGCTCACTTTCCAAATGCTGGCATTCATATTCCACACAACTTCTACATTCCAGGAAACAAAGATAAAACAGATAACAAAATGCACCTTAATCCAAAACTCCCCAAAGCTATCACACTGTATTTACACATTTCTCATGGTTTATAACTTAATCATATGACGGTGTGGGTACAAGGGAACACACACAATAATGTCTTTATTCTAGGCAGTATATGTACTGGAAATTCTATACTCTAAAAGTAGGAAAGTTAAACAACAAACGACTAGGGTCTACTGTAGGTTGGATATGTCTGTTCCTGGAGTTATAACAAAATGCCATAAATTTATTAGTTTTGAAATAATAGAACTTTTGTGCAATTTAGAAACCTAGAAACTCCAAGATCAAGACATTTGCAGACAAGTGTCTGGTAAGGGCTTTCATGCTGTGTCCTCTGGAGGGAACAATGATGTATTATCACATGGTTCAGGAACATTAAAGCTCACAGTGTGAGATTTAAGTCCATGACCAGGTGGCCCCACTGGGCAAAGGCAGCACAGCATTGTGGGAGCACATAGCGTAATGTCAAGCCTAAGACCAAGCTTTAATACAAGGACTCACTGGGGGACATTCCAGACCTAAACTGTTCCTTCTGCCTCACAAGGGTCCTTATCCCACTCAGGAGGGCATAATAGTAAAGACTTATCCCCTTCCCAAAAGGTCTCACCCTTAAAATGGTTACCTTGGACATTAAATCCTAACACATGAACTTGGAGGCATAGCACATGCCTCTTATCTAAAGTCTCAGGGTCTCACAACCTGCCTAACCACGATGCCACTCTATCAGGGCCTGGGGAGTGATGGCCAGAGGACAGCTGTTAAGAC